>JAOTOL010001247.1:200000-450121 GCA_034440575.1 Imbricaverruca yamaguchii | reverse complement strand
CAAGAGCAATTTCCTTTTGCCAATATACGGGAAGCGCATCAGCGCCGATTTTTGTTGTCTGGCGCTGCACTTTTTTGTTTAATTTAACGACCCCTAACACGAAAAATGTTGGCAGATTTCCGTTTTTTCTTTAAGCCATGCGCCGGTAATTTTTAAGCAGGTACCCAAGCAATGGTGTATATCTGCCGGTAAAATCCGGAGTTATGTATGGTAAACCGAATGAGTGGGCAGATTTGGCCTCCCCTCCAGGGCGCGTGCTAACCTAGCCTAACCTCCCATTGGAGATATAATCATGGATTGATAATTAACTGGTCTGCGTGATTTATAAGGTCAAGGGTGTCTCAGATGTTTTTAGGTCAGTTTTTCATGCTGTTTCCGAAAATGGCATCCGTTTTGCTCGATTAGCTCGATTTATGAAATATGTTATTTCACTCATATGAACCAAAACATTGCTCTGACTGGTTTACTAGTGAATCCGACAGAAGCATAAATAAAGGTTTAAACTCGAAAGATATGGACCATATGTGTATTCAGAGCGCATCCCAACAGTACACACTATTGCGGAGTAAATGGCCTTTTCAGGGACTTCCGACTGTGTTGAGCAGATGAGACATCCCTCTTCAGGCACCAGCAACAGTCCGCCAGAAAGTTCACATCCCACCGACCTTGGTAGCGTTCTTCCATCAACCGTATGTCTTTGTGGAAGCGTTCTCCCTGCTCTTCACTGTAATCTCCACAGTTATCTGGGAAATAATATAGATGGAGCCTAAGGAAGTGCATTTTTACCGACATTCGAGCACAGGTTGCTGAAAACTGTCCATCAACTCATCGACGACCTTCACGTATTCCGCACTTCTGTTATTACCCAGGAAGTTGGTGATGATTGACTTCAAGGCCAGCCATGCAGAGAGCTCAGACTGTTCCAGACATTCTTCGAATCGATTATCTTTCATGAGCTCCCTTATCTGAGGACCGTCGAATACACCAGCCTTCAGCTTCTCTCCGCTCACATGAGGAAATTTCTGTCCCAAAAATGCAAATCCGCGTCCTTCTTTATCCAGTGCTTTCACAAAATGTTTCATCAAGCCGAGTTTGATATGGGGTGGTGGAAGTAGGATTTTCTGTGGTTTAACCAGGGGGCGCGACTGCACGTTGTGGGAGCCAGGTTCAAGTGCATGCCTGGATGGCCAGTCGCATTGTACATAGCGCTGTTTATCAGCCCGACTGTTCCAGAGGCATAGAAAGCATGGATATTTCGTGTAGCCGCCCTGCAGCCCAAGGACGAGACCTACCACCTTGAGGTCAAGCACAGATGCTTGAGGTCAACCATGCTCTTTGTAGTTCAAAGCAGACAACAAAAGTTCCATGCTGTTATGCGTTTCCCTCAGTTGCACGGAGTGTCCAACAGGAATCGACGCGAACTTATTGCCCTTGTTCAGAAGAACTGCCTTCAGGCTCCTACTCGAGGAGTCTATGAACACCCTCCATTCTGCCGGGTTGTACTTGCAGTAGACTAGAGAATGTTCTTCGTCGAAGGTATAGTATTCCCTGGATTCTTTTTCGCGATTCCGATACCAAAAGAATGTCGTTTCAAGCGCCAGCAAACGTTTCTCGCGGAGCCGTGAATCCAGCAGCTGAGCAGATTCCTTGGACAAGTTCAGGTCCCTCGTTAGGTCATTGAGCTCAGCTTGGTTCAACGGTACCGGTCGATCGTTCTCGGTCGGTTCACATGCACCAGACGCGTCTGCGTCCATTTCATCCCCACTAGAGTCGAAGATGACTCGATGTCGACATCGGGTTCAGGGATGGGGACATCCTGACCATGAGGGTCTGGCTTGATGGCTGATGGCACATCCGGATTTTTTACATGCTGCTGTTTCTTTCGATTTGCTCCTTTCAGATCTGTCATACAAAAATAGCAGTCGGTGGTATGCTCCTTTCCCTCCCGCCACACCATTGGGAATGCCGAGCGGCATGGATTTCCGGGTCTTGTTCTTCCAGGTTCGTAGGCCTTCCACACATGACTTGAAGCAGATATGAGGGGCTTGTCTTACGGCTTGTCCTGATCACCAAGTTTCACTCCAAAATATGCGTGGTAACTTTTTGTTTACAAAGTCGGTTATTCTCACTTCTCTCCGTTACTGATATATCATACGGATTAGTATGCATATCATGCATATATAACGTGCGTTTGGATAATGCCTAATTTTGAGAGGGTTTGATGAACGGACACTTCAGGGGCATTAGTTCACCTACTCTGGATCTCTTGACCGCAAACTCCCGCTGGCCTCTGCGACCCAGGGGGTGCAGGTGAGGGGGCGAATATGGTATGCATGTGGGAGGGGCCGATAAAGGGGCCACCACATTGCGTTCGCCGGAAGTTTGGCGCCGGACTATAGGGTAGAGGCAAAACACGGCCCGGTAGAAAGTTGTTAGAGAAAGTTGACTTCCAACAATGTTTCTCGGTTTGCTCTACCCATTGGAAAAGGAAAATTGAAGAAAACTTGATAACTCAAAATTATGAAATTTACAAAACATAAGTTTTACTTTGTGGGGCCAAAAGATTATAGCCCTGGTCGATTTCGCTGTCCTTTTCTCATTCCAATTAAATTTTGTTTTTTTTCATATATCCACAAAATGAACCCCCAGAGTCAACAATATAATGTAAGTCGTGAAAAGTCGTGAAAATCTAGTCCCCCTGGTGGCGTCACTTTTGGGGGGAAAGTGTTTTGGAGGGTGAACCCGGACCCTACTCGTCGAGCGCTTTCCCATGACACCTCTTTCGTTTTCGTGCGATGCTTAGTTTGGATTCTAGAGGAGGGTCTTCAACCGACCCCCCCTCCCCCCCGAGACGGATTTGACCGGAAGTTCGGCGCGGGTTAAAATCGTAAATTTTTCCCACGATAGGATGGCTCGAAAGCAGGTTTCTGGGGACGCCTCGGCCGAATTCGTAGCGACCGGAGGCCACTATTCAGTGCACAGGCGCGAGGTCTGGCGCGTTGCTGTAAGCATCGGGGATGCATCGTAACCTCAAATGTATCATAGCCCCTAATGTATCACAACCCCTAATTTGCATAGCCCTAATGCATCGTAGTCTCAAATGTATCACAACCTCAAGTGTATAATGACCTCTAATGTGTCGTAACCTCTAGTGTATCATAACTTCAAATGTGTCATAACCTCAAGTGAATCATAACCCCAATTGTGGGGATGTATCGTAACCTCAAATGTATCATGACCCCTAATGTAATACAACCAATAATTTGCATAACCCTAATGTATCGTAACCCAAAATGTATCATAACCTATGATGTATCATAACCACAAGTGTATCATAACCTCGAATGTATCATAACCTCTAATGTGTCATAACCTCTAATGTGTCATAACCTCTAATGTGTCATAACCTCAAATGTATCATGACTCCCAACGTACAAATCTCTAATAGCAGCTGACGTCGCCGGACCATGGAAGGCGATTTTCCTCCGTACGGAGGTCCTATGTTCTTCTGGACTCCGCCTGGTGGCGCCAATGAAAGGAACCTGATATTGGTATGTTCTCCGCTAGATGTCCGCTTCATTAGCTTTACAGCCCCTGGATGCTGCCAACTTTGGAAATTTGCAGATCATGGTAAAATCTGGTGGTTTTTGCTGGGGTCCTTTTGGAGGAGAAAGGGAGCACAATGGGGCACGTCAAAACTGTTCTCGACAGATGACAGGGCAACCGGTTCGGTCCAACTTGATATCCCTCAGCACATCCCACCTTATTTTTATCCATATGTGTTAATTTAGACGTATTGCCTTAATAGGCGGTTTCACGCGTGCACTTCCGGGAAGTAATCGTCATGACATCCCAATGGCGGAGTCAGACCGTATTAATTGCATTATTCTTAAAACTTTTAAACTGGAGATTGGGCCAATTTAATATGTGAATAAACAAATAGAGGATATTCAGTTGCATAATACGGCAATTTGTTTGACTAGCAGTAGCTTGTGTATGAACAAACCCTGAAAATATAAACCTACTTCCGTGCCTGGGACGTCACTAGTCGGAAGTCATTCAATTCAACTCCGCGTTGTGCGGCATTGTAGCGGGGCCGAACGCAGGATATCTTCCGTATATCTTTAACCTGTAGATTGCAAGGAATACACCCAGTTCTCTAAGTAATAGCAGAGTTATTGTGACAGCTATTCTTCCTAGGGCTGGAGTCTCCCTGAGTGAAGCTCTGGGACACTGGCAGTGAATGCTAGGCTCTGCAATTAGTTAGGTTTGCCATTGGTTGACAAGTGGTGCAGGTTGTATGGCTCATTTGACCTCTATCAGAGGGATGGCCTGCACTTCTCTGAGAATGGGGTGCAACTGTTAGTCAACGTATTTGAACATGTCCTTCAGGGAAGCTAGATAATTGGGTGGGGAGGGAAGAATTGGCATTACCCTTTCAGGGATATGGCAATAGTGACAGCACAGGCAATAAAACCCCAGAGTCAGCAAATAGGGGAGCAGTAGATCAAGGAGGCAGCATGGTAGCTCATCCAAAGATGATAGAGCTACCCAACATAAAACAAGGAGGGTTATGGAACTTTTTGTTAAGTGTATGATGCTTAATACTCAGAGCATTCGATTCAAATTTGATAAGTTCAAGTGTTATGTTGCTGAGGACAAACCAGACTTCCTTTGCATTACTGAAGCATGGGTCAGTGAGGGATATTTTGGGAAGAACTTGCAGGACTATGAGATCCATGGATACACTATGTGTTCATGCAATAGGGGTCCAACAGTTAAAGGGGGTGGCGTAATCTCCTATGTGAATAGATTATACAGTTCTCAAAAAGTAGCAGATTGGTAAAAAAAAGTTTCTGTGAAGTCCATTTGGGTTGACGTTGCCGTGGGAAAATGCAGCAGCAATAAACTGAGGATAGCAGCTTTGTATCGATTAGGAATCTTGCCACGTTCTCAGCAACTGAAGCTCGATAAGGTAATTTGTGAGGAAAGCAGTATAAACTTTCTGAGGAATTGCCTTATTATTGGTGACTTTAATCTAAAGTCTAAAACGGAAAACCTTCAGATGTAGAAAAACATCAAACCATCGTCAGCTGATATTATGGGTTATGCCACATTATAGGTTATGATACATTTGAGGTTACGATACCTTTGAGGTTATCATGCATTTGTGGTTACGATACATTAAAGTTTATTACACATTAGATGTTACGGTACATTTGATGTTATGAAACATTTGAGGTCATGATACATTAGGGGTTATGATATATTTGAGGTTATGATGCCTTTGAGGTTGTGATACATTTGAGGTTATGATACATTAGAGGTTGTGACACATTGGAGGTTATGCTACATTAGGGGTTACGATACAGACCCAAACCGCGGCGGCCGCAGACAGCCGCAGACAATGTGACGTCATCCTGCTCAATGTTGATTGGCCGCTGACAAGCTCCACCCCTTTGACCGCGAGAGACTCGGCGGCAGCAGGCAGCCGCAAGCCCCGTGAACCGGCCCCTGTCAATGTTTATTGGCAGCCGGTGACGTCATCTGGGCGCTGATTTGGGTTCAGCAGGTTAGCACGACAGCAAGAAATGGTACTTTTCCGCGTACGTTCCTGACTAGCAAGTATACGTGAGTGGTATAAATTATACGTCATCTGAAAGCTTGCTTTATGGTATTTCGAAAATCATGGTATACTTTCACATGAACGTGTTAGTTATTGTGTAAAATGGTGTAATTTAGACACATGCCATATCCATCGACACTATTTAACTTAAGCGGGCCGGGCGTTTTGATATGGGTAGCGAAGTTGGTAGTGCGTCAGTTTGCCGACTCGGAGGTAGCCGGTTCCAGTTGGGGGCCGGCAGCTCTTTGTGCGCGTCGTGGGAAGTCCTTCTAATAAGCGATAGGGAATTAAGACATTGTTCACATGGGACGATCATTTTCATAAAGAGAAGGGAAATACGCAGATATTCTGCAAGGCTGGGGTTCGGCAACCTTAAATTGATGGTTGGGCACTTCTAATCAGCCAGACATAGGAAGTGCGGAACACGTCACCGCTTATGGCAGTGTCCAGGCCCACAGTCCCTTCCTGACGCGGGCGGCGGACCATCGGGTGTGAGACAGGAGACAGGACCCCCTGAATTTAATCATTTGTGGCACTACGGCAGTGCATCGCAAATATTGAGCTAAAAACTAACTGTTGGCCTTTCCCTCCCACCAGTACACGCCGACCAACATTAGTCCCTGCTCTTCGAGGTGTGCATCTAATAACAGTGCATGATTATCAAGGTAACAAAACCAACAATTGTGCGTGCTGCCGAACAGTCAAATGACTGGACCCGCGCTGGAGTCAAAGCGATGCCAGTTCTAAGCTCGGCTCCACGCGTCATGCGATACACGGCGAACACACGTCACCAGGACTGCGACAGGCATTGCTTTGACAGGAGCAGACGTTGGCTAAAATATTTCGGTGACAATCCTGAACTTTCTGGAGTGTCGGTGCAAAATAAAAATAACGCCTTTCGTACCATGAAGGCTCGATTTAGATTCGGCAACAACTTTGTGGAACTTTGCAAGATTGGGGAAGCATCCCCGCTCATCTCCCACCGTGGCTTTGTCCATGTTCGCACACCGTTATTCGGTATCTTCAGTCGAAATGAATTGGCTGCGTCGCTGACTCCATGTGAATAAAACTTCTGTCATGCAGGCAGTAATGCACTGGTAACAGCAATTTCAATGCCAGACCAGCTCGGAAGCAACTTTAATAACAGCTTGTGTGTGTGTGAGGTGAATTTTGCCAGCCTGCCACCGTGTGGTGATATCGGCTGGTTCCGGTTGAAGAGAAGATGTGTAAGAGAGTGAGTAGCGTAGGGTAGGAGGATGAATCCGTGGTGGAGGTTTAGTAGAGTCGTCGAGCAGTGGTGAAGTAGCGTTGAGATGGTCTTGAAGAGTAGAGCTGAGGTAGTCCGGATCGATTGAAGATGTAGAGCTGGTGCAGTAGAGTTGTTTGAGAGCCGGAGGTGATGAAGTCGAGAGAGAGAGTTAGTCCGGTCGGTGCCACATTGCGCTATGGGGTGTAGTGCCACCGTGGCGGATGAACGGGGATGCTTCCCCAATCTTGCCAAGTTCCGCGTTAAGCCTTTGACAATGCATGATAATCGAACAGAAATCCTCATGCGGGCATCTAAAATCCGTCTTAGCGCTTACTGGTTCCACAAAGTTGTTGCCGAATCTAAATCGACCCTTCATGGTACGAAAAGCGTGATTTTTTATTTTGCGCCGGCACTCCAGAAAGTTTAGGATTGTCACCGTAACATTTTAGCCAAGGTCTGCTCCTGTCAAAGCAATGTTTGTCGCAGTCCTGGTGACGTGTGTTCGCCGTGTATCGTAAGAGGCGTGGAGCCGAGCTTTGAACTGGCATCGCTCTGACTCCAGCGCGGGTCCGGTCATTTGACTGTTCGGCAGCATGCACAATTGTTGGTTTTGTTACCTTGATAATCATGCACTGTTATTAGATGCACACCTCGAAGAGAAGGGACTAATGTTGGTCGGCGTGTACTGGTGGGAGGGGAAAGGGCAACCGTTAGTTTTTAGCTCAATATTTGCGATGCACTGCCGTAGTGCCACAAATGATTAAATTCAGGGGGTCCTGTCTCCTGTCCAACCCCCGATGGTCCGCCGCCCGTGTCAGGAAGGGACTGTGGGCCTGAACACTGTCATAAGCGGTGACGTGACGTGACCAAAAGAGGACGCCAGACGCCACCTGCCACCAGCCAACCGCCATCTGCCACCAGCCACCTGCCACCTGCCACCAGCCACTAACACAACCCCAGAAACACACTTATACACCGGACACAAACCTGACATCGCGTCCCCACTCCTTGCACACAAACACTACCCTCCCGCCCATTTAACGCACCTTCAGCACCACAAGACCAGCCCCGTCAAGCTCAACTCAGCTCTACCCTCTGCACCTGCCTCTACGCTCTACTTCTTCTGCAGCACTCCAAGTTCAGCTCGAGTCTCTACACCTGCTTATTCGATCTACATCTTCTACACTGTCAGGAACAACTATAATCTGTATCTACTTGACGAGGTCAGTCCGGCGGTGCTGCCACTCCCCCACCCAGGAACCCCCCAACCCCACCCGATCTTCCCTCTAGTGCCCTCTGCACGATCTTTTCTGATTTATCTATTCGTGCTCCCTTCAAGCACAGTTTCTGATTTCTTTGTGTACTCTTAGTCTTTATCTGCCCCCTCTGTTACACCTGTCGGGCTCTCTTCACGCCCTTCTTTACCCTCCGCCAAATTTGTCAAAGTGTACCGTGTGCCACTCACCTGTCATCTACACTCTTTTTCCAACATCACAATACAACAGAAGCCGACCATCATAAACACTAACATGACCACCACCGAACCACCACCCACGGGAGATCTCTTCATCTGCCGCCGGAGAGACGGGGAGCCAATGAGCACCCTGGACCCCTGGCTGGTGTATGGAGAAATCTCCCACTACATAGAGGCGTCCTTATACGCCAAACCCCTAAGATCCGGGGCGCTCCTAATCCAGGCAAATAACAAAACTGACGCATACCTACTCACCAAAATTAAAAGCATAAAGAACACCCCAATCACTATCACACCCGCTACAAACCTTAACACCAGCCAGGGGACGATCATGGCCCGGGAGCTGGCCGGTATACCGGCGGAGACGCTGGCCTCAAGCTTGGGGACCAGGTTGTCTCCGCCGTGTACCGGCCGCCCCCGAGGCCGGGATACACCACAAACCATCTGTTCATGCTGACATTCAACTTACGAAAGCCACCACCCCACATCAAAGCAGGATACCTCAGGTATCCGGTCACACCACGCGCACCCCTCCGCGGCGCTGTAAGAAATGTCAGCGGTACGGCCACTCCGCGGGGGGGGATGCCGCGCCAACACCCACACATGCGGCCGCTGCGCCCAACACCACAGCACAGACACATGTGACAGCGACGAGCTGTGTTGCGCCGCCTGCGGGGGGGGACCACGCGGCCTCGGATGGGTCCTGCCCTCGGTGGATGGCGGAGCGCGAGGTGCTCCGCCGGATCCACCTCGAGGGCATGGACCCGTACCGGGCCATGGCGTCGGTCCTGGACCCGCCGGCGGTGTGGCCGGCTCGTCGCACAGAGCTGGGCACACAGCAACAACAACCACCACCACACACAAACGACCTTTAGCCGGCTCTGACAACACGCTCCCAACCTGAACAGAACACAAACACCAACGCAGAACAACCACAACCCCAGGACAACCGAACACCTCCTAATACAAACACACGCAAAACCAGACCACCAACACCAGGACCTTCAAACTACCGTCAAGCACATTCAAACCTATCTACTCCAACCTACCACCTACCACCGCCACCAGAATACCAACCAGCATCCGGAGCATCCCCACACACCACACACACTGGACAGACCACCTACACCACACACACACACAGATCAGGACACAGACCCGGAGGAGCAGACGGAACGAGAACACAGAGCAACACCACGACCCCCCACCCCAAACGCGACGCTACCAATTACTCAGCCACGCAGGCCAACCAAGAGCACAACCAAAAAGCAACCATCACCTAAACGCCCACACACCCGCGCTAACACATACAAACAATGAACAAAATAATGGAATTGAACACACACGGACTTATTGGACACTGGCCTGAATTTAGACATTATGCACTACAAGCAAACCATATAGCACTATGCATTCAAGAAACACACTTCAAACCTCACGACCCATATCACTTTCACATCCCCCACTACACACTACACAGACACGACACACACAACCCACACAGATCAGGCGGTGTATGCACATACATTAGGAGTACGACCCCTCACCGTCTGATACATTTCGACACCACGGCAGACATTCATGCTGAACTAACTGAAATTCATGTACACAACCTAGCTTACACACTCATCAACATCTACGATCCACCCTCGCGAAACACAGAAACACTCGGAATTAAATAAAGCATTTGACCAAATTCGCACACCTGTCATTCTCATCGGAGATTTCAACTCACACGACCCCCTATGGGACACCCGCACAACACAACCTGATCACAGAGCACACACATTCATCGCAATAGCCACACAGAATAATCTCACAATACTTAACACCGGCTCACCAACCTACCTAGTACCAATCCGATCCCTCCTCCCTACGACCCCAGACGTCACACTTGCCTCTTCACGCATAGCCCTCACCCTATCCTGGACATCCGACCCTGACCCACACTTCAGTGACCACGCACCCATTACCATTACCTTCACCCAAATCCCTACCACCGGCCCCCCTAATCCCCAGTCTGGCCGGTGGAACCTAAAAAACTCCTGAAACCCTTTCTCAGAATCCTTAGCAATACAAACAGCCCACAGACCCCAACTATCACCAGAACAATTCGCAGACATCCTCATCACTACAGCACACCAACACATACCGCAAACAAAACCACGACGTCAACACAAACCTCGCGCGGCTCCCTGGTGAAGTGATGACTGCCACGGGACAATCCGCGCGAGGAACCACGCACGCCATAGACATGAAAGACAACGCACACCAGAAACACTAGCAATATACAAACAACTCAGAACACAATGCAAGACACCATTAAAGACGCCAAAAAAAACTTCTTGGAACACATTCAGCACCCAATTTAACAGATTTACTCCTCTAGGCGAAATTTGGACACTTCTGAAAACATTTCAACACCGACAACGACCCCCAACCATAGCCATCACACTTAGACACAACAACAGCAGCACAACAGACCCCCAAACAATAGCAAACATATTCGCAGACCACTACCATCTTAGATCATCTACACTGGCACGAAACCACCCACCCCCAATCAGACACACACGCACACACCTCTACAACATTAGATTTACACTTACAGAACTACAATTAGCAATCACACAGACAGGTAACACGTGTGTAGGACCGGACAACATTCACTATTCTTTCTTCAAACACCTACCAACATCAGCACTGCACACACTACTCAACACCTACAACACCGCATGGACCACGCATACATACCTACAATCCTGGCTACACGCTTCTCTCCTGACCATACCTAAACCAAACACAGACTCAACTCTTTGCACCTCCTATCGCCCTATTGCCCTCACTAGCTTCTTCCACAAACTATTCGAACGTCTTGTCAAAAAAGGCGTCCTCTATATTATTCAAACACAACACTTAATCTCTCCTATCCAATCAGGCTTCCTTCCCAATCGATCATGTTTAGACAACCTCACTTACGTCATCACAAATATCCAGGAAGCGGCGGCCAGGAGACGTTCCACGACCGCCGTCTTTCTGGATCTAAAACAAGCCCATGACACCATCAACATAACAGCACTACTACAACACTTACACAACATCGACATACAAGGTAGACTGATGCACTACCTCCATTTCTATCTACTCAACAGATCTTTTCAAGTAAAAATTGGGCCCCACACCTCATACACCAAATTCCCCACCACCGGTTTAATGCAAGGCTCAGTTCTCAGTCCCCTACTCTTCATTTTAGCCCTAAATTCCGCCGTCACGGACAACTTTTCGACCAAAATTGCAGTCTACGCCGACGACATAGTATTATGGACATCAACAAAAGCACCAGCACACGCACTAACAGCACTACAACACGCACTAACAGAACTCAACAACAAACTTGCCACACTAAACCTCCATATAGCACCACTCAAATCAAAATGCATGATTTTCGGCTACAAGAGACACAAACCTACAACCCCTAAAAATAAACAACTCACCCATTCCCTTTGTCACCACAACACAATTTATAGGTATCACATTAGACCAACGACTAACTTTTCGGCCACACCTCCTAAACATACAAAAACGTGTCTCAAAAAGAATCAACATACTATGAGCACTTTCTGGCACACGCTGGGGATCCGACCGAAACACACTTCTGACCCTTTACAAATCACTCCTCCGGCGAATTATGGAATACGGATCCCCACTCTTCGAAAACGCAGCTGAAACAAACCTCAAAATTATAGATTCTACTCAACGACGATGTCTTCAAATAGTCACTGGAGCTTACACCACCTCACCTTCTCACGCTCTCCACATATACAACCACATCCCAGAACTACGGCACAGACGTACAGAAACACTACTTAGATACCACTACAAAACACAACTCACGAAAGAACACCCATGCACACAGGCACTAAAACTCCGCACAGAACGCAGACACCAACTCATGAACTCCTCACGACTACAAACCACAATAGGCTGCCGCATACACGACACGCTAACACACTAGACATAACAATCCCAACGACAACACCACACCCACAACCCGTCGCATGGTGGAAACAGCCGACACCCAACATACACTTCCTCATTGACAAGCCAAAAAACGCATACACACACGCAGAAATACAACTATTCCTACAATTCACAGCACAGTACGCCAACTACAACATCATGTATACAGACGGCTCCAAATCACATACACAGCAGACGGGCGCAGCGGCGGTGCTGTACCCCAACGCAGCGCCGCCGCGGGTCGTCCTACGCGCCCGTCTGCACAACACAGCATCCACTTACACAGCAGAACTATTCGCAATCTTTTCGGCATACTGCACCATCTACAACACCAAAATTGAACACATTATAGCCACAGACGCAAAATCAGCATTACAGAGGATAACACCCCACACCAAATACAAACACCCCCTCATACCCAAAATACTACGCATCCACAAACAACTCACCATACCACAACGGCCAACACTTCTCTGGATCCCAAGTCACACAAACATACACGGCAACGAACACGTAGACACAGAAGCAAACATAGCCACAAAACTATAACAAATCACACAATGCCCCTACTCACAATCCGACTACTATCCCACAATACGGCAGGCCATCAACAAACACATACAACAAACATGGAATACAGTAACAACACAGCTACACGAAATACACCCCAATCACGAACACTGGCACTCCATCAACCAAAACACCAGACTACTAAACACTATTTCACCACACTTACCATATGTTTATGTGGTGGGGATACCATGTACTGTCATTGTCAAAGGAAATGTTGTTTTTTCCTGGTGTTTGAAAACAATTTATTTTAACGATATTAATATTATTATTTTGGTAAAATTACTTTTTTTCTAGATATCAGCACATGAACTTGAACGTCTGATTTGCTGAGTTTTCATTTCCCACATAAATGAGTATCGGCTTCCTTCAAATTACATCAGATAATGATGTGAATTGAAGGAATGTTTAAAACGTTAAGCGTGGTGGGTAGGAGGAATAATGTGTGGTCTGGTCAATGGCCAGAAGGAAACCAACGGACCGATCGCTGGGAACCCATCTGCATATGCCGAAATGAACCACGAGAAGTGCTCTGGACTCACCCCTGAGCCTTAGCGGCCTGACGGTTCCCACCGAGGAATTTTTCCACACATTCAGAGAGATGGATGCAACATTTTGTGTTCACCATGCCCAAGAACCCAACAATCTCAGCAGACATCCAAAGGTCATTGGAAGTTCCCCAGGTGTTGGAATCCAGATTCACTTCCACATATGAAATGTCATTCAGTACTTTACGAAGATCTGGACATTTATTAGTCTCGGGCTGGCAAACAATGAGGCGAACGTCGCCAAGCTCGCAAAGCGGCAGCAGCGCAAAGCGGAGCAGTTTCCTCAGTGACTGCGAAGTGTGAGTCGCACTTGGACGACACTTCACATTCAGATCAGTGTCTGAATCCTTCATTGTTTGGACGTATAGGTGCATCACCTGCCGTTGATCATATAGCTGGATATCAGGCTTTTTTACACAAAAATTACACGATACTAGACGTACGTGTTGCAGTTCCACCGAGTGTGTGTCAAACTCAAGAACTGATATGTGCCTGTGTTTGTGAAGTCGGTAGAGAGTAGCCTGTAGGTTTACGCGTACTCATCGTCCCACGACGGTGCTCGTGAGTAGTCTGTGTATATGTGTATGTCGAGTTGTTCCCAGCCACAGATGTCACGATGAGGATGTTCCATCTATTCTTGCCGGTTCGTTCGATTTTATAAGGTGCCAGATATGTACGTACTGTAATGTTAGGTATTGTAATGTATTGCCGCAATGCAATCTCATTAAGTACCGTGGCTTATCTGCACCTGCTACCAATAACCTCTTATGTCACGCGTTTGGTGGAGCCGCGGTAGCTTAGTCCGCAGGGTGTTGGGCTCTCAAGATTATGGGTTCGAGTCACGCAACCAGCGGAATTACCGAGTCCACCCGCGACCAATCGGTTTGAGAAGTTGGCGACGCTATATGGCCTAGCAGTTAATTGCGTCGTAAAGGAACCCAAGGTTCTTTTTCTGCTTCATGTGTTTGCTTCTCCCAATATATGTCTTGTGTTGTGCTTCCTCAATATATCGTTTTAATACGCACTCTGTTGGGCGCCGGAATATATATATTCATGTGCGCAAAATGACGAACGCAGTCCATGCGCCCAAAATGCACATTCACTTCCACCACAGAGTACACAACCGAGAAACAATCGGCAGTGGGAGTGAGGGCTTTCCTCAATCTTGGCAGTCTCGTCTTCTCCAGATGCATGCTCCTCGTATTAAAGTCTGATTGATAAACAACTTTTGTTGCCGTATTTATGTCGTGCTGTACTGCAAAATGCATGATTTTTTATTTATTTAAAATTTAGTCCTAGTTGTTGCTGGGGTGGCTTTAGGAACCAGGGTTCTATTGCTAAGCAGAGCTTGTTGCGTGAACCCTTGCCCCACTACCCGATCCACGAATTCCTTTTCAACGGGAGAATTTTGATCGAAAGTTTAACGTGCCGTCAATACACCGACACGGCCGCCCGGTAGCTCGTCCCCGGCCTTATCGGGCCAGTTGCCAACTCACACTCCCGGCCGGGGGCTAAACCCGAGCGCGCGAAGCGACTCGAACCCTGTGTTTCCAGGACAGGGGAGACCAGCACAGGCCAGCGCTCTAACCAACTGAGCTACCGGGGTAGCATTTCAGGTTGCACGACGCGAATAAAGACAGAAAGATTATGGGTATGAGTCCCGCAACCAGCGGAATTATCCACCCGCTACCAATCGGCATGAGAAGTTGGCGACGGTATATGACCTAGCAGTTAATTGCGTCATAAAAGAACCCAATATTTTTTCTGCTTCATCTGTTTGCTTCCTCCAGCATATGTTTTGCGTCGTGCTTCCTCCATATATCGTTTTAATACGCTCTCTGTTGGGGGCCGGAATGTAGATTCATGTGCGCAAAATGACGAACGCAGTCGATGCGCCCGAAATACAAATTCATCTCCACCACAGAGTGCACAACGGAGAAAAAAATCGGCAGTGGGAGTCTCCACTGCCCAAGTTTTATGCTCCTCATATTCAAGTCTGATTGATAAACAACTTGTGTACCGTGTTTATGTCGTGCTGTACTGCAAAGTGCGTGCTGTTTTAGGTTACACGACGCGAATAATAAAATCATATTTGAAAAAGAAAATATTTCCTTTAGTTAAAAATGGAACACATTTAGTTAAGAACATGCATGGTATTACGTGGTAATTTTCCATTCCGCCCACAATTCAGCTGTTATTAAAGTTGCCTCCGAGCTGGTCTAGCATTGAAATTCCTGTTGCCACTGTATTATTGCATGCATGACAGAAGTTTGATTCACATAGCGTCAGTGACGCAGCCAATTTATTTCGACTGAGAATGCCGAATAACTGGGTGCGAACATGGGCAAAGCCACGGTGGGGCATGAAGCGGGATGCTTCTCCAACCTTGCCAAGCTCCGCGTTAAGCCTCTGACAATACATGATAATCGAACCGATATCCTCGTGCGTGCATCTAAAATCCGTCTTAGCGCTTACGGGTTCCATCAAGTTGTTGCGGAATCTAAATCGAGCCTTCATGGTTCGAAAAGCGCAATTTTTTATTTTGCGCTGGCACTCCAGAAAATTGTAGCCTGCCTAAATGTTTTAGCCAACGTCTGCTCCTGTCAAAGCAATGCTTGTCGCAGTCCTGGTGACGTGTGTTCGCCGTGTATCGTGAGAGGCATGGAGCCGAACTTAGATCTGGCATCGCTCTGACTCCAGCGTGGGCCAATATTCAGTGTTCGCCGTGTATCGCATGACGCGTGGAGCCGAGCTTAGAACTGGCATCGCTTTGATTCCAGCGCGGGTCCGGTCATTTGACTGTTCGGCAGCATGCACAATTGTTGGTTTTGTCACCTTGATAACCACATACTGTGATTAAATGCACCCTTCGAAGAGTAGGGACTAATGCTGTTTGGCGGGTACTGGTGGGAGGGGAAGGGAACCGTTAATTTTTAGCTCAATGTTTGCGACGCACTGTCGTAGGGCCAAAATGATTATATTCAGGAGGACCCGTCTCCTATCCCATCCCTTATGGCCCACTGCCCATGCCAGGAAGGGACTGGGGGCCTGGACACTGCCATGAGCGGTGGTTATGTACTTCCTATGCCTGGCTGAATATAACAAGTGCCCAACCATCAATTTAAGGCGGCCGAAACCCAGCCTTGCAGAATATCTGCGTATTTACCTTCTCTTTATGCGAAAGATCGTCCCATGTGAAGAATGTCTTAATCCACTGTCGCTTATTAAAAGGACTTACCCACGACGCACACAAAAGGCTGCCGGCTTCCAGCCTCGAACCGGCGACCCCGAGTCGGTAAACCAACGAGCTACCAACTGCGCCACCCACACCGGGAGCGCGCCTCCGCTTAAGTTAAATAGTGTCGATGAATATAGCATAGGCCTAAATAACACAATTTTACACGGTAACTGACAAACCCATGTAAAAACCTACCATGATTATCGAAATACCATGAAACAAGCTTTCAGATTAAGTACAATTTATACCTATCACGTATACTTGCTAGTGAGGAACGTATGCAGAAAAGTACCATTTCTAGCTGTCGTGATAGCCTTCTGAACCCAAACAAGCGCCCAGATGACGTCGCCGGTTGCCAATAAACATTGACAGGGGCCACTTTGGAGTACCTGTTGTCTCTAGTTATCTTGCCGTGAACAGTGCCCAGTCACGGCGCACAGTCCGGCCCCTGTCAATGTCATTGGCAGCCGGGGACGTCATCTGGGCGCTGATTTGGGTTCAGCAGATTATCACGACAGCAAGAAATGGTACTTTTCCGCGTACGTTTCTGGCTAACAAGTATACGTGAGTGGTGCAAATTATACGTCATCTGAAAGCTTGTTTCATGGTATTTCGATAATCATGGGAGACTTTCACACGAATGTGTTAGTTATTGTGTAAAGTGGTGTTATTTAGACTCACGTCATATCCATCGACACTATTTAACTTAAGCAGGCCGAGCGACTCGGTGTTGGTAGCGCAGTTGGTAGCGCGTGGGTTTGCCGACTCGGAGGTAGCCGGTTCGAGCCTGGAGCCCGGCGGCTTTTTGTGCGCGTCGTGGGAAGTCCTTCTAATAAGCGATAGTTAATTAAGACACTGTTCACATGGGACGATCTTTTTCATAAAGAGAAGGAAAATATTCTGCAATATTTAATATTAAGATATTCTGCAAGGCTGGGGTTCTGCCACCTTAAATTTATGGTTGGGCACTTCTTCTAATCAGCCAGGCATAGGAAATACGGAACACGTCACCGCTTATGGCAGGGTCCAGGCCCACAGTCCCTTCCTGACACGGGCGGCGGACCATCGGGTTGGACAGGAGACAGGATCCCCTGAATTTAATCATTTGTGGCACTACGGCAGTGCATTGCAAATATTGAGCTAAAAACTAACGGTTGCCCTTTCCCCTCCCACCAGTACACGCCGACCAACATTAGTCCCTGCTCCTCGAGGTGTGCATATAATAACAGTACATGATTATCAAGGTGACAAAACCAACAATTGTGCATGCTGCCGAACAGTCAAATGACTGGACCCGAGCTGGAGTCAGAGCGATGCCAGTTCTAAGCTCGGCTCCACGCCTTTTACGATACACGGCGAACACACGCCACGAGGACTGCGACAAGCATTGCTTTGACAGGAGCAGACGTTTGCTAAAATATTTCGGTGACAATCCTGAACTTTCTGGAGTGCCGGTGCAAAATAAAAAATAACGCTTTTCGTACCATGAACGCTCGATTTAGATTCGGAAACAACTTTGGGGAACCCGTAAGCGCTAAGACGGATTTCAGATGCCCGCATGAGGATTTCGGTTCGATTATCATGCATTGTCAAAGGCTTAACGCGGAACTTGGCAAGATTGGGGAAGCATCTCCGTTCATTCCCCACCGTGGCTTTGCCCATGTTCGCACACCGTTATTCGGCATTTTCAGTCGAAATGAATTGGCTGCGTCGCTGACGCCATGTGAATCAAACTTCTGTCATGTATGCAATATTTCAGGGGTAACAGCAATTTCTATGCCCGACCAGCTCGGAAGCAACTTTAATAACAACTTAATTTGTGGTTGGAATGGAAAATTACCATGTAATACCATACATCTTTTTAATTAAATGTGTTCAATTTTTAACTAAAGAAAATATTTTCCTTTCAAAATATGACTTCTTTATTCGCGTCGTGCAACCTGAAATGCCGCCCCGGTAGCTCAGTTGGTTAGAGCGCTGGCCTGTGCTGGTCTCCCCTGTCTTGGCAACACAGGGTTCGAGTCGCTTCGCGCGCTCGGGTTTAGCCCCCGGCCGGGAGTGTGAGTCGGCAATTGGCCCGATAAGGCCGGGGACGAGCTACCGGGCGGCCGTGTCGGTGTATTGACGGCACGTTAAACTTTCGATCAGAATTATCCCGTTGAAAAGGAATTCGTGGATCGGGTAGTGGGGCGAGGGCTCACGCAACAAGCTCTGCTTAGCAATAGAACCCTGGTTCCTAAAGCCACCCCAGCAACAACTGGGACTAAATTTTAAATAAATAAAAAATCATGCATTTTGCAGTACAGCACGACATAAATACGGCAACAAAAGTTGTTTATCAATCAGACTTTAATACGAGGAGCATGCATCTGGAGAAGACGAGACTGCCAAGATTGAGGAAGGCCCTCACTCCCACTGCCTATTGTTTCTCGGTTGTGTACTCTGTGGTGGAAGTGAATGTGCATTTTGGGCGCATGGACTGCGTTCGTCATTTTGCGCACATGAATATATATATTCCGGCGCCCAACAGAGTGCGTATTAAAACGATATATTGAGGAAGCACAACGCAAGACATATATTGGGAGAAGCAAACACATGAAGCAGAAAAAGAACCTTGGGTTCCTTTACGACGCAATTAACTGCTAGGCCATATAGCGTCGCCAACTTCTCAAACCGATTGGTCGCGGGTGGACTCGGTAATTCCGCTGGTTGCGGGACTCGAACCCATAATCTTGCGGTCAAGAGCCCAACACCCTGCGGACTAAGCTACCGCGGCTCCACCAAACGCGTGACATAAGAGGTTATTGGTAGCAGGTGCAGATAAGCCACGGTACTTAATGAGATTGCATTGCGGCAATACATTACAATACCTAACATTACAGTACGTACATATCTGGCACCTTATAAAATCGAACGAACTGGCAAGAATAGATGGAACATCCTCATCGTGACATATGTGGCTGAGAACAACTCGACATATATACATACACAGACTACTCACGAGCACCGTAGTGGGACGATGAGTACGCGTAAACCTAGAGGCTACGCTCTACCGACTTCACAAACACAGGCACATATCAGTTCTTGAGTTTGACACACACTCGGTGGAACTGCAACACGTACGTCTAGTATCGTGTAATTTTTGTGTAAAAAAGCCTGATATCCAGCTATATGATCAACAGCAGGTGATGCACCTATACGTCCAAACAATGAAGGATTCAGACACTGATCTGAATGTGAAGTATCGCCCAAGTGCGGCCCATACTTCGCAGTCACTCAGCAAACTGCTCGGCTTTCCGCTCCTGCCGCTTTGCGAGCTTGGCGACGTTCACCTTGTTCACCAGCCCGAGATGAATAAATGTCCAGATCCACGCAAATCACTTAATTATATTCTATCTATGGAATTGAATCTGGATTCCAACACCTGGCGGCAACTTCCAATGACCTTTGGATGTCTGCTGAGATCGTTGGGTTCTTGGGCATGGTGAACACAAAACGCTGCATCCATCTCTCTGAATGTGTGGAAGAATTCCTCTGTGGGAACCGTCAGGCCGCTAATGCTTGGGAGGCGAGTCCAGAACGCTTCTCATGGTTCATCTTCGGGATACGCAAATGGGTGCCCAGCGATCGGTCCGCTGGTTTCTTTCTGGCCATGGACCAGGCCACACATAATCCCCCCCCCCCCACCGCCACGCTTAGCATTTAACATTCCTTCAATTCACATCATTATCTGATGTGATTTGAAGGAAGCTGATGTTCATTTCTATGGGAAATGAAATCTCAGCAAATCGGCAGTTCAAGTTCATGTGCTGATGTAGAAAATAAGTAATTTCACTAAAAAATAATATTAATATCATTCAACTAAGATTTTTCAAACACTAGGAAAAACACTAATGTTGACAATGACAGTACATGCTATCCCCCACGCCATAAGACATAAGAGGTTATGTAAAGTGTGGGGAGAATATGGAATAATTTGGAAAATATGGAAAGTGTGGGGAAATGGGATTTTTGGTGACTAACAAAGAACACTGATTTCAAATTACAAAAATATCCTAACTGAATCTAACCTAAACAACTGATGTTGGACCTCCTAAAACATACTCATGTTCGGTCATCTAAAACCTACTGATATTGTATGCTGGATGTTGAACGTGATTCACGAAGGAAATGGTAGATCCATTGTGCCTTAATTACACACTCGCATCAATTGTGCACCGTATATTAATTAACCTCGTGACATAGAAACTCAGTTAATGGAAGCATACATTTTGTATCATAGGCTGAATCTGTTATCATTATTCCATGTAGAAAAGGCTGGCCATTATTCTGTTGGAATATCACGATACAAATGCTAGAAATAGCCACATGCAAATATATGTATTCATTTTTTAAAAATAATTAAACCTGGTTTTGGCTTTCCGTGCATGACTGCCTATCCTGTCTTCTTCTGATCTTTCACTACTCCCAAGTAGCCTTGTTCTTCATTCAACACAGTTTATGGAAAATTATTTTCAGGAAACTGGGAAGAAGTTGCTAGTAAGCTTCAAGAGGTTCAGTCCATACATCTGTCTAAAAAGTTGTCTTCATTGGGGCTTCTTATATATAAATACCAAGGTTTTTTGGAATTTGGAGGATAGAATAGAAACAACAGTGTTTTCCTGAAAAAGAGGTAAGTTATGTTTGGACTGGGGAAGGATTGTGGTGATAACTCAACCAGCATTATTGCATATGTGATATCAAAGATATTCAATGGATGACATTGGTTTGGATGCACTGTTTATACATTTAACATTATCCTTCATTACCAATTACCCCACTCAAAGCAACACATTTCGCATTACTTCACTTACGAACTGAAATGCATGCATTTGCGCTGGAATACAATGGTCATATCATCTGAATGACTTTCAGAAACATGCATTTACAACTTTTTCTTGAAATGCCACCTCAACTAAAATGCAAATATTCTTCTGCAGGTGCAATTGTAAAAACCTCACACAGCTCCAGCCTTGCCTTTTTCAGAAGAGAACATAAATTAGCTTTCAACAAAAAAAACATTCATGAACAATTCGATCTGAAAATTGAGGAAGCTAAAGAAATGCCTAACTTATCCCAACCTCATTTTAGCTTTGCCTAAGAAAAAAATGTGCAAAACGTCACTTGTAAACACTCAAAACTGCAATAATGAACCCTTAAATCACATCTCACACAGTACAGGTGAGAGTGGTCTCATTTTAACCACATCAATCAACTTTGCATTGGAAAGGCATATCAATAATTCAAATATTAACTAAAAAGTACATATTTCCCTGAAAATGTATTTTAAGGTCTCATATCTTTTTTTTGCAATTACACCAGTATTTTTAGTGGCTACTAATAATTGGTACCACAAAAGCTACAGTGAAGTAATCCTGCACCACCACTTTCATGTTCAGAATATGGCACAATCACTACAAAACAATTATATGTTTTAAAGTAGCTCTATGTGAGTGGTTAGATGACTTAGATAGAGAGAACCATCTGAATATGGATACCATCTTCATTTTTTGAAATTCAGTAAACAGTACAATTACTGGTTTGGCCACACAAAAGCAGCAGTAGAGCAATTTGTTCCATGCATTAAGTGTTTGGAAACTCCCTCTTACCCTATTACCACTACTGCCCAGCCATGATACAATGGGCAAGCAATTACCAAATTGTCCACAAGTTGGTGAATGGCACAGTATTGCATGATTACATACACACACAGAAACAATATGATAACTGACAGGGGGCCAACGCACATTCTAACATTAATCACCAGATTGCATCAATGACATGTTGACCAAGTTGACATTGTGGGTGTAGGGCCTTAATTCGCATAAATTGTCTGAGGTGTGTTCTCAATATCAACCACGCCATGGATAAATTAATTCTGGGTATGGTGCCTTTCGGTTCAAAGCCACCAGCACGCTAGCAGAATAAGAAAAAATATTCAAGCTTCAATGAATGACTAATATGCTTCACAACCAACGGGGAAACTAATCGTGAGAAAAGCGCAATAATTGTGCTAAAATGAAAGCACCATATTTAGTAGATTTATTAGTATAGTCCAAAACTAGAATATAATTCAGCAGTATTCTGGAATAAAAAAGCGCTTCTGGTATATGACGTCACTTGGCGTAGGTTTTGTCTAGTTTCAACTAACTATACTAGAACAGCCAACTTTGGAGTACCTGTTGTCTCCAGTTATCTTGGTACAGTCGGCATTGGTCGGCGCCAAGGCGCCGTACATGGGTCGGTGGAAGGTACCTGCACTTAATAGTCCGCATTTTCTTTGGCTGTGGTGCAGTGTGGTGTGTGTTTGGATGCTGCCTGTGTGCTTGATGGCACGAAAAGTGGCTGGTTTATTTGGTAATCGTAAGTAGAATAACAAGTTGTTTGGTTGATGTTTTCCTCATTCTTGTGTTTGTTTTTAGTGGTATTTTTGTTCCTTTTGCATGTCACACGTCGGAGTACATGTGAAGTCCATTCTATCCAGTATGAACCTGGAGTGCACAAATGTTTTAAGAGATGAAATCTCTAAAGAAGTGCCTTAATTCCCACCCTGCTCCCTATCCACCCAGGGGAAGAGGTGGGCTTTCCAAACACCTAAAACGTCATGCAGCAAATAGCTCTACTGCTGCTTCTGTATGGCCAAACCAGTAGCATTGCATGGTGTCTACTGATAACAAAAATGAACAAGCTATCAATATTCATACAGTTTCCTTCCAGGAAATTCCTCTGACCACTTGCAAACAGGAAGTTTGCTGTGTAGACTGCAGGAAATGTGTTCCACCCTGAAGGGTAACAATAGGAGAGTCATTGTAACTGCAATTTTGCCTAGGGCTGGAGCCTCCCCTGAGTGGAGCTCTAGGGCACTGGCAGCCAATGCCAGGGTAGGTAAGCTCTGCCATGAGATAGGCTTCACCATTGTAGACGAGTGGTGCAGGTTTTATGGATCATGGGACCTCTATCAGAGGGATGGCCTGGATTTTTCCAAGAAGGGGGTTCATGTGTTAGGCAATAGGCAAAGTGTATGAGCATGCCCTTCAGGGATACTAGGAAATGTGGTGGGGGATGAAATTGCATTGCCAACTCAGGAATATTCCAATAGTGTCAGCCAAGGCAATAGAACCTCAGTCAGCAAGTAGGGACAGCAGTAGTTCAAGGAGGCAGAGTGGTAGTTCATCTAGTGATAACAGAAATCCTTAGCATGAAAAAGCCAAATGTGGTTATGGAGCATTTGTTAAGTGCATGATGTTTAATGCTCAGAGTATCCTATCCAAATTTGATGAGTTCAAGTGTTATCTTGCTGAGGAGAAACAAGATTTTGTTTGTATTACAGAGGCATGGGTCAGTGAAGGGTATTTTGGGGATAACTTGCAGGACTATGAGATCCAGGGATACAATGTTTTTGTGCAATAGGGGTCCAGCAGTGAAAGGCTGTGGAGTAATGCTCTATGCGAATAGCTTATTCTGTTCTCAAAAACTAGCAGGTGGGGATAAAAATGTGTGTGGAGTCCATTTGGCTTGATGTCACTGTGGGGAAAAGGCAACAGCAATACACTGAGGATGGGAGCTTTCTACCGATCAGGAACCCGGCTATATTCTCAGCAACTGGAGCTTGATAAGGTGATTTGTGAGGAAATCAGTAGAAACTTTCAGAGGAAGTGCCTTATTCTTGGTGACTAATCTAAATTGATATGAAAATGTTGGTGTTGGCTCCCCATCATGCGAAATGTTTAGGAAATGCCTTGAAGAGGACCTGTGTATCGTGACCTACCAGGCATGACTCATTCTTGGACCTTGTATTCTTAGATTTAAGTGACTTGGTTCAAGACTTGACTAGGAGGAACTCTGGGAAGAAGTGACCATAACATAGTTAGATTCAAGGCACATGTAGGGGAAATTATTAAGGATAATTTGGTAGAGGTTCCAAATTTCAACAGAACAGACTTTGACTGCATGTGAGCAGCTTTAAGTGCCATAAGATGGGAATAAGAATTCTCCAATTTAAATTCCTGTGAAATGTTGGAAAAGTTCAAATCTTACTTGAAGGAAATTCAGATCAGACATGTCCCCCAAAAGCAAAGATCCAAAAGAAGGGCAGAAAAGCCAGCATGGCTTACACCAGACTTGGTAAAAGCAATTAAGACTAAGAAAGCTGTCTTTAGAGTGTTTAAAGAAGCTTCATGTATCGTTAATCTAAAGGCATCAAAAGGTTAGACACTGTGAAGCAAAAAACCAGAGCAGCAAAGCAAGCAAAAGAACTGGATTTAGCTAGGAACTGTAATGGGGACAAAATTTTTTTTTTAAAAGGTAAAATTTTTTTAAAATTGGTCCTATGGAAGTAAATGGGACTACATTGGGTGAGGATAGTGCGATGGTTGAGGGGCTGAGCAATCAGTTTAAATCATTGTTGACATTGGAGGACATGACCAATCTGCTGACCATACACCATAGTTCAGTGCCATGTGATCTGATAAATGATGTTGATTTCATCGATAGTGATGTTGTTTACAATCATATCAGGAAAATAAAGCCAAACAAGGCAGCAGGACCTGATGAAATTTATGCTAGGATATTGTGGGAAGCTGAAAAGGAGCTGGCATTTCCACTCAGTATCATATTTTGTAGATCAGTTTCACAAAATGAAATTCCAACAGATTGGAAAAGGGCAAATGTAGTTCCTATTTTCAGTAAAGGAGAAAGAGGGAAAGTTGAAAACTACAGGCCAGTAAGTCTCAATAGCCAGTGGCTCCAGCTCTGGCTCTGCATCCCTGTGTTTCTGTGATCTGGCACCACAATCCAAACCATCCATCCCTTCTATGTTGCTTGTCCACTTTCTCTGTACAGATTCTAGTCTCCTTAAATGACAATGTAACACATGAGTAATGTATAGTGTTTTCATAAATTCAGGAGAGCAACATAAAGTAGAACTTAGGTTGCTGGCCAGACTCCCAGCTTTCATGGGTGCAAAATTACCTTAGTAGTCCTTGTGCCTTTAAGCCCAAATAATCAATCAACTCCCAGCTTTCTGTACTATTCCAGCAATGTGTTGGTGGAAACAAGTGTTTATCTGCTGTGGTGCCTAACTCAGTATGGACCTCAACAAAGCTCACATGAAATCAATCCAGGTAATAATTTGCATAAGGACCAAGATTGTTTGAGTCATATCAGCCAGAGTGTACTGTCCGAACTGAACATTTATTGGAGTTCATTGCTAGCCCCCATGAATTGGTGGTACTAACCAGAGTATCTTTATCTTTTTGGCCCTGTGAGATGCCAGCCACCAGGTCTGAGACATATTTGTACTTCAGTTTCATGTATGTTTTAAGTCATCTGGAAAAGCCTTGAATGAGGTACATAGTTAACATAAATCAAAAATAACCTAGCACAGAGCCCTGAGGAACTCCACTCAGAACATGCCTTGGTCTGCTTGAAGAACCGGAGACAAACACTTGCATTTCCCTCCCACATTTTTTTTTTTTTTATTTCTTTTTATCCAGGTGAGGATTCTCTCTGAAGTCTCTGAGGCTCTTAATTTTGTTAGTAGGAGCAAATGATTTACAAGATCAAATGCCTTTGAAAATCAAGGAAAATTACATCCACCATATAGTCCTCATCTAGCCAGGTAGAGACAGTCGCATGTGTTAGCAACAGTTGATCCTTTATGGAATGTCCATGCTGGAAGCCAAATTGTCCTTGATCCAACAAATCATGGACCTCCAAATATTCTATGAGTTTCTCAACATTTATATGTTCAAAAATTTTACATGGTACAGAAGTAAGACTCATTGGGCGAGAATTTAGTGGATCATGCTTCAAACTATTTTTAAAGATTGGAATTACTGGTGAAGTTTTCCAACTGTGAGGAAGGCTTCCAGTATAAATGGATGAGCGAAAAATTCTGAAAAATAGTTTTACAAGCTCCTCAGCAAGATACAGTTAATTGAGGGTACACCAATCAGAATCCATGCTGGAGACCCATCCACCTCACTCAAAATTTTGAGCACAAGGATCAGCTTCAGAAATATTGATGTTCTGCAGCACTGCTTCAATAGTTTGGTGGGGGCTGGGTTTGCTGGTCTACTTGTGCAGTATACTGAGGAAAAAGCCACTGCAAATATTTCAGCCATTTCCTGGCAGTCACTTGCAAGTCCATATTTCCCCCTCAGTGGCCCAAGGGATATTTTGCCAACGACCTGCACAAAACATTTTCTTGTTTAGAATATAGCACACCACTATGAAATTTTGTTTCAAAGTTACTTTTTGCAAGTGATTAGAGGATTTCATTCAAATGAACTGTTTGAATATTGATAGCTTGTTCATTTTTGTATTAAGTAAACACAGTGGAATTGCTGATTTGACCATACAGAAGTAGGTAGCCATAGAGCTACGTAATTGTTGCATTATTTAAGTATTCGGAATCTCCCTCTTCCCCTACCTATCTACCTACACAATATAGCATGAAGAGTAACATAGAAGAAAAAAAAAAAGAAGAAACAAGAATTGTTTTGAATCAGAAAACGAAGGCGAAATTGACCATTGCCAAAACATTTGTGCCCACCAAAAAAGCAATATTAAAATTTTGAGTTTAATTTCCTTTCATTTGTATCTTTCTGATGGGTAGAACAGGCTGCAAAATGTTAGTAACTAAATAAAATAGTTCATGGCTGCTGAAGTCATTGCTTCATTTGTAAAGGTCTCATGCTCAAAATGTACACACACACTGCAGGAACAATATTTGCATGTATTACTTTTTTAAATGTGTGCTTGTGGATCTTCCTGTGAGTCCTTGTGTCAGGCATTCCAGCCTATACCTGGTATGATCCAATGATATGGTCTGAGGCTGTCAGACATGTGCTTCTGTTTACCACCAATAGTGTTTCTATGACAAATTTATGGCATGGAATGGATGCAGGATGTACTGGAAAATATGCAATGTATGTGATTGTCAACTCAGTGAAATATTGCTTGCCTGGTTGTTATTGATTCTGATACACTTCTGTGTTGTAATATGCTTCCATTGTTATTGACAGTGGCATGGTGTGGAATGGTGTTACATCCACTGGTGCATTTCTACTTCAACATGAAACTCTAAGAAATTGAAATATGTATAATTTGTGTGCATCCAGTGTAATTTACACAGTTATTGTGTATGTATACTAGGTGCTCTTATCTGGTTAATTAGTTGCTTTGTTGCAGAGGAACCAACACAGGCAACTATCAAGCAGTATTTTGGGGTATCATTTATGTCAGTATTTTTACACCATGGATGTTGATGGGCACCATGTAATCAGTAGAAGTTGATGTAGCCCAAATAATAATTCAACCATTCAACCAAGAAAAGTTCAATAATTCAATCAACCTTGCACAGTGACATCACAGATGAAAATCAGGTGAGAAGAGACATTGTGTTAGGGATCAGTTACATGATGCCAAAGGTTACTTCTGACAATGAATGTGATTGTTATTTGCTATTTGTGTAGATCCAGTTTTCTGTGGCTTTTCAGGGGCTGGAATGTTCACTGCATTCCGGTATTCACCCTAGCCACACCCCCACTCCAGGACTCCACAGTCAACCCCACTCCACATCTCACTCCCTAGCCACACTAGATTAAAGGCCTTTGATTCTGCAGAGAAATGGTCGAGCACCATGCAGCAACAGGAAATTTGTGCACCAATCTCAGCTGTTATCTCCTGGCAGCCATCAAGATATACTTTACTGCACCCGATTTTCCTGGCAGTGCAGGCATTTCAAAAATGAATCGCCGTTGTCTGACAAGTTGACAGTGTATTTAAATTTAGGGTAAGTGCTATATATCTGGCAGAGGAGCTCATGTGCAAAGGCAGTGGTGTCAAATTTAATTGTATGTTTGTTGAAATCAATTAAATGGTTGTTCACACAACCATTGGTCAACACATTTTGTGGTCACTTTTTCTCTACATTGCCATTTATTCGTTCTCACTTTTTTGTAACCTTGCGATTTCGATGAAATGGTTTCCCCAGCCGGAGTAGGCAAACAAGTCGATCGCCAGCCAGCATCAGTATCCACTGTGCCTGCGACATTACAGTCGGACGGCCCTGCCGTCCCACGGCTCCGGCGACGGCTTCGTAGCCTTGCGCTTCACGTTAAGCTGCCATGTGAGGTTATTCATTTCAGCTGCAGCTCCCGAACGGTGATTCGTCTGCGCGCGCGCGCGCGTTTCGTGCATTATCCAGCATCAATGTGTACGGGGATTTAGCTTGCTTTGTCTGCAAGACTCGAATGATGAGATATTATGGTTGGCTTTGTGGCGCCATTTTGCGCTCGCCGACGTGCGTGTGGGCAGTGGTGTGGCTGTAAGAACGTGTGATACCCAACGAGAAAAACCATTGCACGGACACATAGTATTCCAGGTTGCTTTGCAACCAAACATCGTCAAATGGCCGCTTATAGCAGCAGAATGTGCTCATTAGTAGGGATGTGCTCTTGTGGCAATGGGAGTGAAGAAAATCCTCGTTGGTTAGCCTCTCTCCAACCTGTGTAGCTGACACGTCCATTCGTGCTCTTTCCTTGCTAGGACATGGCATGCATCGTGGAAGCAATGCCGCCTCGTCTGTGGCGCTCTCGTGCTCCAACTGATCGCGGTCTACTACATGTACAACGACTTGAAGCCACACGTCACATCCTTCAAGATGCTGGTGCGCAACCGGTACTACAATCAGGCGTTCCAGCTCTCGCCCAGGCTCACCATGGACCTGAACAACGTCAGCCTGCTGCTCTACTGGACGCCCTTCTTTCAGAATCCGGTGTTCAATGGCCACGGAGCCAAGCCGTTCGCCGACTGTCCGGTAGGTGGCACTGCTGGCACCGCGTGGGGCTGGCAGCCCTGTCGTGTCCCTGTGCCAGGTGTGGCTCTGAGGCTGGTCTGGTTGTGAGCGCTGTTGTGTACCCGTGCGAGGTGTGGATGTGAGGATAGTCTGGTTGTGAGCGCTGTTGTGTACCCGTGCGAGGTGTGGATGTGAGGATAGTCTGGTTGTGAGCGCTGTTGTGTGCCCGTGCCAGGTATGGCTGTGAGGCTGGTCTGGTTGGGAGCTGTATTGTGTACCCTTGCCAGGTGTAGCTGTGAAACTAGTCTGGTTGTGAGCGCTGTTGTGTGCCCGTGCGAGGTGTGGATGTGAGGATAGTCTGGTTGTGAGCGCTGTTGTGTGCCCGTGCGAGGTGTGGATGTGATAGTCTGGTTGTGAGCGCTGTTGTGTGCCCGTGCGAGGTGTGGATGTGAGGATAGTCTGGTTGTGAGCGCTGTTGTGTGCCCGTGCGAGGTGTGGCTGTGAGGATAGTCTGGTTGTGAGCGCTGTTGTGTGCCCGTGCGAGGTGTGGATGTGAGGATAGTCTGGTTGTGAGCGCTGTTGTGTGCCCGTGCGAGGTGTGGCTCTGAGGCTGGTCTGGTTGTGAGTGCTGTTGTGTGCCCGTGCGAGGTCTGGATGTGAGGATAGTCTGGTTGTGAACGCTGTTGTGTGCCCGTGCCAGGTATGGCTGTGAGGCTAATTTGGTTGTGAGCGCTGTTGTGTGCTCGTGCGAAGTGTGACTGTGAGGCTGGTCTGGTTGGCAGCTGTGTTGTGTGCCCGTGCCAAGTATCGCTGTGAGGCTGGTCTGGCTGGGAGCTGTGTTGTGTACCATTGCCAGGTGTGACTGTGAGACTAGTCTGGTTGTGAGCGCTGTTATGTGCCCGTGCGAGGTGTGGCTCTGAGGCTGGTCTGGTTTGCAGGGCTGTTGTGTGCCCGTGCGAGGTGTGGATGTGAGGATAGTCTGGTTGTGAGTGCTGTTGTGTGCCCGTGCGAGGTGTGGATGTGAGGATAGTCTGGTTGTGAGCGCTGTTGTGTGCCCGTGCGAGGTGTGGCTGTGAGGGTAGTATGACTGGCAGCACCGTTGGGCGTCCGTGCGAGGTGTGGCTGTAAGCATGGGTGTAACCATTGGGGGGGGGGGGGACATGTCTCCCATCCCAATTTGTGAAAAGTGGTGATTTGTCTCCCTAAGCCTCAGCTACCTGAGTATCATCGTGACCTGCGTATCATCATTTATAAAGTGACAATATCAGGAATGCGGAGCCGGAGCCGGAACATTTTACCCGGAGCCGGAGCCGCCGGGACATTTTATTCGGAGCCGGAGTCGGAGCCGGAGCCGTCAAAAGCAGGGCGGCACCGACTCCGAAAGAGGTGTAAATTAAACAAAATTAGCAATCGTAAATACACATGATATCTAATATGGTATGGTATCTAATATGAACACGCATCTTACAGCCAAAATGTTTAAATACGAGTAACATGGAAAAATATCATCAAACAATGGTAGAATAACCAATAGCCATATTCTATCCTCAGTAGTCAATGCAATAGTTCCATGTTTAGTTTAGTTAAGTTCATTTTTTCCATCATCAACGGGTGTTGTACCTTATTAGAGATAAGGTCAAACATTACAATTTACAACCATGGTGTTCCAGGGATTTCCCTCTCTCAAGCTTATAGCCTTGTCCAGGATGATGAACCGGCCAACTGCTGCCAGCGTCCCCAGCTTCTTCAGACGGAAGTTAACCGTGCCACAGAGGTGCCCCATGCCCATGTTGTGGACAGGTGTGTCGTCGATGTTGGTGGCTTGCTCCTGCACGGGGTACTGGGTTGGGTAGGCCTCTTCGTCCAGGCCTTAGTCGCGCCTCTGACGTGAGAGTACGGTGCTGAAGTTGGTGAGCCTGACCAGCTCCTCCGTGTGCTCAGCCGCCACCTGGCTGACAGAGCTGAGGACGGACGGTCCGTAAGTCTCCTTGGCCCGGGCGAACAGCTCGTCGGAGACGCCCTGGAACGCAGGCTTGGTGAACTCGAAGAAGTCGCTGGTGGTGGTCTGGGTCAAGCTTCCATTGAGACTCTGGTAGAACATCTTCAGTTCGGAGTATGTGGCCCCCTTGGTGATGGTCTTGGCGTAGAACGGCTCGATTAGGTGGATGCCAAACCTGCTGAAGGCCACGAGGACTACCTTCGGGTATGGCAGACTGAGCAGCTCCCTGACGAGGCAGGGGAAGCGGTTGCAAATCTGGGGAGTCTTGATTAGGAAGTCGGTGAGGTGCTCGTAGCGGAAGAGCAGGACGGAGGCCGCACGACTCAGGCAGCCGAATCGCTGGTCCTTGTACAAGACCGCTGGAACGTGATACTTCTTCAGGTAGTCGTTGAAGAGCCTGTAGTAGTTCCACATCTTGTGCGAGTACTCGGGGGTACACGTCCAGCGCTTGGCCTGCTACACTCGAGTTCTTACTATCTACTTCCATGCCGACCATGAAACCTGCCAATACGTTCTCCATCTCCATCGCCGTCTCCACCATCCTGGCCATCTTGTTCAGTGCTGTGCTAAACCCCAGAGTGGTGTGAGTCCCGCAGAACAGCTGCCCCGCCTGACCGTCCAGTCCGTACATCTCCTGCAACACCATGTTGAAGCCCTTGTCGTTCTGCATGGAGTCGGCGATATGGGTGTCGACGTGTTTGTATATTTCCTCCACCGGTTTCCCCTTCACGGCAGCCAGAATATCGAACCCGAGATCCACCTGCAGGGCAATATCCTCGGTGGTCTCCCCAATGATGTTGATCAGTGGCAGGGGGAAGGGGAGCTCTTGACCAATATGAATCCCCTGGACAGAAAACTGGCCCACCCCTTTCTTGGTGGTTGAGTATATGGTATGTATAATTATTCTTCCTTCGTCTGACATTTTACTGACCTCATCTGCAGTCAGAGACAGCGATTCAGTCTCGAGCAAACTGAGCGTCTCCCTGATGTTTGGCTTGGCAGGTAGCGTGTCCATTTCAAATCGGTCTTCCTCGCTACCACCTCGCTGGGTGGTAGCGAGGAACATACACTTCCTAGCAAACATTCCGTTGCCGACCTCGCCCACAGCCTTGGAAGCTTCGTCGATCGACAGACCGTGGCCTGACAGGTTAGCGACTGTGCGGTAGAATTTCTCCTTCACCACTCGCCCCGACTCTCTGATGTGCTGATATTCAGGGGGAATCGGGTCCTGGACCTGCTGCACCTCATCGCTCTCCATTAACAGCCTCCTCCCCTGCATTTGCCCCAGCTCCACAGGATCACTGTAGTCGCCATATTTCGCTGGAGTCGACTCTGTGCTGCTGCTCATTAACAGGATTTCTCCCCGCTCCACTAGTAGCTCTGCGATAGCGTCCAGCGACTTGAATCGGAACTGCTCGACCCTCTGTTTCCTGCTCGTACCTGGCTACGCCCTTTAATGTGAACGCGTCCTGCACGGTGCCCTCGGCCGGAGTTGGATTACTGTCTGCATCTCGGGTCGGCATGGGAGATGCGTCACTCGCTTTCAGCTTGTCTTACGAGCATAAAAGTTATCAGCTATCGCCATGCATCCCATCAGTATCTGTAGCAGCTCGACCGCTGGAACCGGAGCGCCGCGCCGTGTCGCCGTAGCGGCGATTTTGAGCCGGCGGCCGGCCCGCCGGCCGCCCGTATTGACGTCGCGGTGCCGGTATGAGCCGCGCGGCGCTGAACACCGAAAGGTGATTTGGGCGGGGGTGGGTGTTTATTTAAAGATAGAAACAGGGTTTATATGGGAAAGGTGCTTATAACTGTCTGAAGTTTGCGCCCTTCAGTGGTCGTGGCTAACTTTTTTTTACATCTCCCCTAGCTCTTACTTAATGGATAGATCATGTTTGGGATGTACGGAGCTGGAGCCGCCGGAGCCGGTACATTTTGCCCGGAGCTGGAGCCGGAGCCGGAGCCGCCGGGACATTTTGCTCTCGGAGCCGGAGTCGGAGTCGGAGCCGGGACACTTCCCCGGAGCCGGAGTCGGAGCCGGAGCCGTCCAAAATTTTCCCGGCTCCGCATCCATGGACAATATGTATGCAAGAGAATCACTAGAAATGCTAAAAGCCGAGCTAGCCACTCAACGGGCTTCACAGGCTATCTATCGTCACAAAATATCCAAATGGTAAATCAGCAAACGTTAAAAATGTCTGCTTCCAGCCAGTTATTGAATAACATGAACCTTGACCATCTGTTTTCGCTTGGATGGAAAATTGTGCTCTGCTACGCAACACATTTGCATTATCGCAGGGCTTTATACGTCTTAGGTTGCATTATCCTGCTCACATATCGATATATCTTGAACAAATGTGACTGGGTGTCCTTAGGTATCTTGAAGACTTGAGGGAAGTCATAGGCAGCCTTAAACGCGTACGTCACGTGAACATCGTATTCGTATGCAGCGACAAGTTCGCCGAAGGCGTATTGGTATTGGCATCGGGATTCAGCGATGTGTTTATGATCGTTCGAATGAATTACCACAAATGTTTCTGGCTGTGCTGAACACGCTGGAAGGAACTACATGGGTCTCACATTACCACTTTTACGGTCGAGGTTCAACGCAAGCCGTTTTCTTCGGTCGTCTCCCATTTTCTTTCATCCAAGCCTGCCCAAATCTGGTATCAAGCAATAGCCCGTAGTGAACCATCGCGAAACATTTCAAATCTGTACATGTCGAGGTCAAACTTCTAGGTCAAAATTAGCTTGATTTATTAGACGGCGATATGGAAGAGATATCGACCGAACGCGATATTCGGTTTCAGCCTCAACTTCCATCAAATGAGCGTCATTCGACGCGGATTGCTATGCAGTATCAGAAAGATAAGCAATCGATTTTTTCGAAGGACAGGTCAAGCTGATCCTTGGATCGCCTATTTTTTTTTGTTTTCTCAAACCGATCCAAATCTGGCATGAAGCAATAATCAGTGGTAAACACTCGAGTAACATTTCAAACGGGGACAGGCGGAGGTAAGATGTTTGATTGAGTTCTTCGATGTCCTCGCATTTCGTCCCTATGGCTGCAATTTGCAGAAAATGGAATGGCATTCGTGTTGTGTCATTCGTGTTGTTATCGCCCAAGCCTACCCAGATCCACTATCAAGCGACAGTCCATGGTGGGCCCTCGATTTATATTTTTAAACCGGGATATGCCAAGGTCAAACCTAAAGTGCAAACGCTAGTTTGTATTTTTCGAAGTCCTCGCGATTCGTCACTATGGGTTCAATTTGCACCAAGTGGTTGTCACTAGATGTGGCTTGTGCCGTATTGTAATGCTACCAAATATAACTAAGTTCTAAGGTCAAAGGTCAAACCAATTTCTTTGGTCTCTGCATTTTTCTTCGCCATAACCTATCCACATCTGGCACCAAGCAATAGCCCGTGGTGCACCTCAAGTAACGTTTAAAATCTGGACTTGTCAATGTCAAACCACGAGACCGACGGTTAGCTTAAATGGTTCGAAGTCCTCGCGCCCCGTCGCTATGTCTTAAATTTTCATCAAGTGAAGTCATTCGATGTGCTGTGTCAGTGTCCTAAAGTTACTTCACCAAATGAAAGTTGCTTGGAAATAGTCGAAATTTTGAAAAAAAAAGGTTCTTTTTAATAAAAAAAATTTTTTTTTTTTTTTTTTTTTCCTTTTTTTTTTTTTTTTTTTTTTTTTTTTTTTTTTTTTTTCCTTATTTTTTTTTTCAAAAAAATAAAAAACGAAAAGGAAGATTTAATTCCAAAACTCCATTAATTTTTTTTTTTTGGCCCATTTTTTTTTTTTTTTTTATTTTTTTTTTTTAAAGGTCGAATTTTCAAAGTCAAAGGTCGAACTCATTTCTTCTGTCGCCCGGCGTTTCTTCGTTTTTTTCCCCAAAGCTACCCGTGCTTGGTATCAAGAGATAGCCCGTGAGCAACTCTGGAGTAGCTTTTCAGCTCTGGACATACCAGATTAAGCCTCAAGGTCAAAGCTTAGTTTAATTTTCAGAGTCCTCGCGTTTCGTGGCTATGGCTTCAATTTGCATTATGTGGGTGGCGTTCGACTTGGCTTGCCATACGGTATCAGAATGTTGAGATATAGAAATAATTTAAAAGATGTCGTAAGTCCGGTGTGTTTGCAATGATTGAGTGTAATAGGAATAGGAGGGTCATATCTATGTTTGTTTGCAGCCTTTGTGATAGTAAGCACTCGTATCCTATATGACTATAGGCTCCCCATGAAAACTGTCATAACCTACTCGGACGGTGCTCTCGTTGCTGGCTCTTAATTTACGCCGCCACATTGCTGTTCCGAATATATAAAATGCAGAACTTTTCATCAGTTTGTCCGCATTCCTCTGAATGGTTCAACGGAAGTTGCCAAATTTGCAAGAGAAGCTACACCTAAATGCACACAATTTTATGACTAGCCCGAGTTCATAACCGCGAGAGAGCAATGTTTCGTCATGTGTAGAACCCAGGAATTGTCATGTAGGCACCTGTCTGGAGGGGCGCCTCTGGCTGCAAAATTTGAGGGGCGGGATGCACCCGGCCATTCCCCAATTCGCGTGTTTCCTTCCAAGGGCATACCTTTTTATTTCATAGAGGCGCCTCAGGCTGAAAAATCCGAGTAGGTATACTGAAACCTCTTCAGATGGACGCATCTTCCCAGCCTGAGGGTCGCCGCCTTCTCCGTGGGTGTGGGTATACTCACAGTTGCAGGCCCTTCATCCTCCCTGGTTGTCATTGAATCGAAAAGTAAAACAGGAATGCATGGAAAATAAAATTGCATGTTCATATTTGCTACCATAAAACCATCGTCCGATATTTCATGTTTTTCCTACTACAAGAGGGCAACGTTTAACATACAGTATAGCTCTATGATGATCGTGAAATCGGGTCCAGCACGTACGACATAAAACTAGATGTTGATAGGTGGCGACAAGTTGTGAAACTTGCTAATTTTCGTGGAACATTAGTCTTCAAAATATCATTTTTAACAATGGTAGATCTGAAAATTGAAATACGCTTCACATTTAATTGAAATGTCTGAACATGGCATTGAAAAGAAGTGGCTGAAATCGAAGTATTTGTTTCTGGGGGAGGGGGAGGGGAAGGAAGGCGGGGTATAAACCAAGCCTGCATCGGCTGGGGTTAAAGAAGATAATACATCACATCAATGCCTCTTCTGGGCATTTTTCCTCGCCTTTGGATACTGATAAAAACACGCAAATTAAATCGGTTTCGGGACGCAATACTGCCTGTTTGACTGCCTCGACGGACGAGCCATCGACGAGCCGCTTGTAAGTCTGCGGTCCGCCATTCGCCACCAGGTGAACGCATGCGTGGCAACCAACGACCGACGCTACCTGCGGCGCGCGCGGGCCGTGCTGTTCCACTGCGCCGACCTGAGCCGCTGGGACGTGCCCGCTGAGCGGGCGCCGCACCAGCTGTTCGTCTACATGGCGCACGAGGCGCCACCCATGCTGGACAATCCGCTGGGCGAACTCAACGTCGCCTTCAACCTCACCATGACGTATCGACGCGACTCGGACGTCTTTTTTCCGTACTTCGAGACGGCGCGCCGCCGTCGGCCGGCCGCCGTCCCGGCGCTGCGACTCGCCGCTGCGGTCTCGCCGACCGACGTCAGCGCGGCCCGCGCCGAGATCAATGTCGCGCAATCCGGCGCCAGCGTCGCGTCAGCCGAGCCAACTATCGCCTGGGTGGTGTCACACTGTCGCACGCCTGGTCGGCGCGAGGACTACGTGGATGAGCTGCGGCGCTACGTGGCCGTCGACGAGTACGGCGCGTGCAGCGGGCGCGAGTGTGCCGGGCGCTCGGCGCTCGCTTGCTACCAGCACCTGGCGCGCACGCACACGTTCTACCTGGCGTTCGAGAACTCGCTCTGCGCCGACTACATCACCGAGAAGTTCTTCTTCGCGCTGCGCGCGGGCCTGGTGCCGGTGGTACGCGGCGCGACGCGTGCCGCGTACGCCGCCGTCGCGCCGCCCGGCTCGTTCGTGCACGTAGATGACGTCGCCGGGCCGCGCCAGCTGGCGCAACACCTGCGCCGGTTGGCGCGCAACGCCAGCGCGCTGGCACGGCTCACCAGCTGGAGGAGCGACTACGTTGTCGACGAAAGCCGCGGCTGGTGTCGGTTGTGCGCGAGGATGCGGCAGGCCGACACGGCGCACGAATCGCGGTATGACGATCTACGTAAGTGGTGGAACGACGGCTCCCACTGCCACGTGAGCTGAACGGCTCGTCGTTCGTTGACATGACATATTTACTCCTGTTAGTTAGTTATTTGGGTTTTAGGGCCCATCAACTGCTCCGGTTATACAGCGCCCATATATATTTACTCCTGATGCCAAAGTTTTAGGATCCTGTCATTTCTTTCACTGGCACGGATCCTGGACGCTTTCAGACATAATTGGATGCTAATTTGCTTCGAGTCGCTAGAGAGTGTAGTCAGTTTATGACAGTTGTTTTACATGCATACACTTTATATACATTCATTCTACATTGCATTGCCACTTTTATTCAGTTGCACAGTTTTATGTATTGATGACTCCAATTTTGAATGAACTTGATCGATGATTGTTGTGAATAATTTGTTATGCCTTATATTGTAACTTGTGACACGCCACCACCCGATGTTGCCCGTACAATTCATGCATGGTTTCTACAGGTGATTATCTCACCAACTTATGTAGCAACGTCATGGTGACCACTGGCCGATCCGGTCCGCTAGTTGAAGAGCAATGGTCGAGCTGTCCCACTGAAAGGTGATGGTTGCGATATTCGCCAGGACTCGCGCCTCTTTTCAGGTCCATTTTGTCATGCCGTGAACACCCCGGTCTGCTGGATAGGTCGGCTGGTGTTGCTTAGGCACTGGTGGTACACTTCCCAACACCATCGAGCCCAGTGTTAAAATATTTTTTTCTGTGTCAAATGTGTCAAATAATTTGGTCCCTGAAAACCAATTTTGTGGCCATCTCATACATGTAGATACCAGTTTTGCTTGTTTTGGGAGGTAGGTACCTGATTTGGGATCCCAATATCAGTGATAACGAAACGAATACTCATGCTATGAACTGGTATTATATAGCATACCATATCGTAAGTTACCTGGAATTTAACTACGGAATGTTCGTTATCACAATCCCGGATCCGTTATGGAGAGTATAAGCATTATATTTGTAAGCTGAATCCTGTTAAAAACAAAGCATGACAGCTTCACAAACACGCACCAAGAAGCACGGTGTCCATACATTTTGGGAAGATCAGCGTTCAGTAAGTGGTATATTCCACCATATTTCATTGATAATTTGTCACTGATTGAGCACCTTTGCTTCGTGCTGATGGCTCGTGATCTCCACTTTCCTTCCGCATGCACAGACTTTTTGTCGAAACGAGGCGCAAGCGCGAACCTTCCTTCCATTGGTTACTGTTGTCTTCCGGGGCTTCATTCCCATACGACCGCGATTTGCCCCTTGGTGCGATGAGAGTACCTTGGTATTGCCGGATTTACCCTCATTCACAACTCTTTCCGTCCTTTAGATGCTACTGGTGTAGGCTTGTGTCCCGTGCTCATTGATACAATCTTGATGGCGCCATTGCTATGTACCAATTCGTTTCGTAGGTCATGTGGCAATTGGTCTCGTAGACCATGTGCCTTTTGTCGTGAAAGGTTGATGAAACCGCGTTTTATGGGGTTATTATGTGTGACATGTATATGTTGTATAACGTCCATTAATATGCATCGTATAGGCATTGCCGTATTGTTCAGTGCGGGTAAGCTCTCCATGTTTGTAGTGAACTCCTGTTTTATCATTATTATTTTATACAGGGTTAGCATCAGGGAGACGGTACAGTATCATGGAAATGAGTATCTCGGTCCAGAACTGGACATCACGATCCACCGTATACTGCGATTTTGGTGGCTATTTTATGTTGGATCCGCTAGGGTACTGCATCCTCATGTATCTCTAGTGATCGTGGCTCTCCCTAAGCATTGTATTTTGTGTATTTACATGTTGGAAGATGCACGATTCGGAACCAGAGCTTGAGATCATTCGTCGCAAAGTTTGCATGTCATGCTGGATCGAATTAGTAGGCTCGCACCGGATCTACCAGAAATCTTCCTAGCAATTCTCTAGGCAAAATGTAACGTGGTAGTTTTGGGTATTTTTAGATGCAAGTATTTTGTAAATATGCTTTAGGATTCAAGGTGCCAATAGTGACTGTTGAACGATCTCTCCTAATTGGTAGTCTGGGTCTTTAGGGAGCTGCTACGATCGTAGTCTCTGAAGCTGCCCGCCCACGGCCGTTTCCTTATTGGGAATTTTGGAGTCCTAGGGAAACGACCACAATCGCAGATGATGTAGTACGTTAGCATGGTGCGAATGGCGCGCCAGCGTGCAATCAATGTATTCGTGCTCCGATGTAATCCAGTGTAATCGTGTCGTGGAAATACATATAATTGTGATCTGTCGGCGATTTAATTAAACAAAACGGGTTCTTTCGGACGACTGTTCAACCGAAGTTCCAGATGTTTGTTTCTTGTGCTGGGTTCACAGTTGTTACCCGCCGCCCTTCAGCGCCGTACCCTGTTTTGACCTCGGCCGATCTCAGCCGGGCCGGCACCGCCGCGCACCTACACAGAGGCTATGACCGACTGAGCCAACGGAGCTGGCAAATACCCTTGAACACACAAAACAAGCCCTCAAAATACCGGTGGGGCCCAAAAGACTGCCAGGTTCCTTAAAATCGCTCAGAGGTCCATAAAAGTCGGACCAGGGCCCATGGAAATCAAACAAGAGGTCTCAAAAGTTCGCACCTGATCTGAAAATCACGTCGTGCCAGTGTACTTGAAAATCACGATGACCTCAAAAGACTGGCTGGATCACTGGAAATCCCCCTGCGGGCCTGTTCTGCCCCTGCCTCCTCCGCTCGGTCGCTAAACATGCGGGCGGGCAGCAGATGTCTCCAGAGTTGGTATTGCATGAACGCAGCACACACGGACGCTCTGACACCAGTCTGCTCTCGACGCCTCACGCCACCCCACTGTCCGCCGGCCGGCCGGGGTCGGACGTGGTCAGCCCTTTGCTGGCCGGGCGTGAGCTGCCCGATATCCTCACTCGGCCGCTAGGTGGGCTGTGCTCGCGATACCACGCCCGGGGAAGCCCGGACACCGTAAGCTCATCTGCATCTCAATTGGATGCTTGGGCGTTTGCGTGACACTATCCGATCGCCGAGACCGAGGGGTGTCCGTTCCCACCGATACCGCGACACCACGCGCGATCTCGCCGGCGGCACTCGCGTCGGCGGCCATCGCCGCTCCACCGCTCTCCGCGCCAACTGCACGGCCACAAGCGTCGGGGCCGCCGGCCGAGGGGCTCCAGCCACCAGTACAACAGCTTGCGGCCCGTCTGTCGCCACGTACCGCGCTGCTGCTGCGGTCGCCGACACCACGAGAAGTCTCCGGGGTCCCGTCCTCCGTGTCTTCCGCGCCTGCCCGCTGGTCGCGCTCGCCATACATGCTGTTGGCAGTCTCGCTGCCCTCGCCTTCGCCTGCGCTCACCACTCGCCGTCCCCCGCCGCGCCCTCCAAGGCATGAGCGCTCGGTACACGCTCGCCGATGTCCGCGCAGTCGCCGCTGTTCCGCACGATCTGCGGTGCCGCGATCGCGGACTCGTGAGCTGCAGCAGCCACACGTGCCGAGTCTGGTGAAGCACCGTGTCCGCGCTGCGGTCGCTGTTCCCCGCTGCCGCTGCGGTCCGTGGCGAGTCCGCCGCCTCGCTGCTCCGCCGCCAGCAGCTGGCCAACGTGTCGAGACCTGATAGTGCGCCCCACGTCCACTTCGTAGGACACGGGACCGGGGCGCGCGATAACTATCAAGCAGAATGTGCAGCCACTTCCTGTAGAAGCCTGGAGAATCTGTTCCAGCAGTACGCTGGAGCAGCTTCTCCTACAGGCGGGACTTGCTGCCTGCGATGGCCTGATCTCTAAGCGCGTTTGTGAGCTGGTCTACAGGGAGGTTGCACCTCCACGCCGCCAACCACAGCCGGGCGAGGAAGCCGTCGAAGGTTTCCGCCTCCTTCATCCGTATGCGCCGGAACGTCATCCTCTCAGCGATGACGTTACGCTCTGGTGCAAGGTAGGCCCGCGGCTTGGAGACGCATGTAGCATGCTTCACTTGCACCCCGTGGGGTGCTGGCAGCGTGGTATGTACATACTGCAATTTAGAACCCAGCAGGTGCAGAAGCACTGCAATCTTCCGGCCCTCAGTCAATGTCTAGTACGGTCAAGTAGAGCTCAATGCTGTGCAGCTACCGCTCGAAGTCATGGCCGATCTGATGGGACGCCACCCCCGGCAGACCCAGAGCAGCACTAGTCATGCTGTGTAGTCACGGAGTCACAACAGCCAACCGACAATCTTCCCGGATGCGCCAAGCACGCACGGCACGCACCGCCATAAACCCCGCGGCCACTGTCCAGGTACATGGGTGTAACCACGGATTCGAAATGGGGGGGGGGGGGCAAATCAGGGACGTGGTAAGTTTGAACAGGATACAGGGGCCTACCCCATACCTCCAAAATATAGGTATCTTGGCTAATATGAAATGTAGGTATCTTGGCTAATGGAGCGGGCAATATACGTCCTACACACATGTGTCGCCGCTCTGGCGGCTTCGTCTGAAAGCTTTCGCGCGTTGTCTCCTATTGGTCAGGCAAAGTCGGGACACAGGCACCGGTTGGTCGTCTCGACAATGCAGATGCGCTAAACTCCCTGTCAAAGTTGTGCTATAAAACTTGAATGTCCAGATCTGGAAGTGAGTTCGGAGCCATTGTAAGAAACTTCAGCTTTGCAGTGGCTCTTATTCTGCCCAAGCTCTCCAACGAAACTATTTTGATGTACAATACAGATGAATGGGAACGCTTCTTAGCTGTGTGCCAGGGGACGAGTAGCCTAGGGGTAAGTTGCTCGTCTCACAATCGACAGGTTGTGGGTTCGAGTCTCCCCTGTCGCTACTCTTCGCCCGCGACCAATCGGCGTGAGAGATTGGCGACGCTACGTGACTCAACGGTCGATGTGTCGTAAAACCATTAGCAAACCTTAGCTGTGTGCCAATGCCAATGTACAGAGCCCTTTTACGCGTATGGAGTGAATAGGGATGGCTAAGACGGCGTTAAATCTAGCGCGTATTACCCATATCACTATCAGATGTTCTTGGTTGCTCACTTGTGTCTTCCGAGCCCAACGACCATAATAGTTGTGCTGAAAATGTCCGTAGCTGACTGCGCCAGTCAGGTGCCCCATCCTTAGGTTTGAGTTCTTGGGCACGTAGAGTTTTGACGTCATTATCATAATTTGGATGTTGGAAATGCTCCCATCGTTGTCATTGTTGGCCGGTTAATTCTATTCTCTTCGTTTTATCTAAGGCAGAGGTTTAAATGTGACATCAGCACCCATGTGATGCGTTGCATACAGCATGATATTGATCAATGTTGATAGTAATACAATCTGTCTTCGGCGTTCGACGAACTTGATCTATGATGCAATTAAAAAGTTAATTTCTTATAAATTTACTTGTATATTATATTTGTTTATCTTATAAATTTCTTATAAATAAATTATTATAAATAAATTTGGAAAAAAACAACATTACATAACTTTAATCCGAGTTCTTGTTGGGATTGCTTTACCAGCCAGGGTTCCATTGCTAAGCAGAGCTTGTTGCGTGAACCCTAGCCCCACCACCTGATCCATGAACTCCAGTTCCACGGTCAACACATCCTCGAAAGAGTTGCATGCGTATTGTTATTAAGAGGGTAAGTGAGTTTAGTAGGAATTGTTATTAAACTTTCGGAACTTTAATAATACGCATTGCTATTAAAGTTTTCTATGGAGATATGTACAGTGTGACCGGAAATGGCAACGTGATAGAGAAGGATTTTTTTTGTATCGCAGTACCTCGATAACTGTGGCTTTTCTTGCGTAAGCACGAGTGGTGGGTCGCGGGCAGTCACTGTCTTGTTTTGTCTTACCCCGCAGTCTTGTGATTGCGCCAGTCGGGGTTGGTGAGGGCAGGCGGGCACCTTGGTTCAGCTGTGGCCATTGCTCTCAGTTTGCGCTTTAGGTACCTATATAGGTAGGACGTGAACCATTGTCAAAACAGATATCAAAGAACGCAACAACACAGTTCTTAGGTAGGTATATGGATATATATATATATATATCTATGTATATGCATGTGTGTATGTATGTATATATACATGAACGTATTTATCCATATATTTGTATTTATCTAACATAGGTATACGCATGTATATATGTGTATACGTATGCATGCACGTATGCATGTGTATGTATGTATGTATATGCATATATGTATGCATGTATATGTCGGTATGGATATGTATATGTACGTATGTATTTTCATGTATTTATATGCAGGTATGTATGTATATGTAGGTATTGGTAGGTATATGTAGCTTTTGGTTACTTGCAAAAATACGTGGTTGTTAATGTTCTCTACAGCGGAAACGGATGACCAAATACGAACCAAAGTCACACCATCTCGTATATGTGCAAGTATAATATGACTGCCGAAACCGAGCAAGTGGCATAATATGCATGCCAAAATGCCAGTTTACCGTCGCTAAATCCGGCTTTATGATATCCATACCTGTTCTTCACAGGCTATATGCTTCTGCTCCTGGTGACCGTCTTCATTAGATCGCCGGATGTTGGTGATCGAGCTGCCGTAACGAGGTTGGACGACGGCCGCGTGCTGACGTGGGCGCTGGTGGCCGGTGCTGTGCGTCAGACGCTATCAGTCTGCGTAATGTGGTTGATGTGCTGCGACTTAAGAAGATATATACTGGTATTTTGTGCTATGGAGAACATGTTTGTCTTAGTCTGAACGGTCTGAACGGTGTAAATAGTAGTACTGTACGCATGTACGGATGGGTGTAACCACTGGCGGGCTGGGGGGGACATGTGCCTCCCCATTTCGGAAAAGTGCCGATTTGTCCCCCTCAGTTTTTCATATCCCCCCCCCCAGCCTCAGTTACCGGAGTATCATCGCCACAATGTTATTCTTGATAATTTATAAAGCGACAATATATGTTGGTTGGTTGGTTATTGGAGTTTAGGGGCGCATCGACTACATCGGTCATGCAGCGCCCATAACATCGTCAGTGAAACAGTGAAATGCACGCAACATCGTCAATCAGACAGAGAAAAGTAAACATCAGTCAAACAGTGAAATGGGAGTAACATCAGAGAAACAGTGAAATACACGAAACATCATCAGTGAAACAGTGAAATTCACGAAACATCATCAGTGGAACAGTGAAATTCACGAAACACCATCAGTGAAAAAGTGAGATGGAAGAAACATCAGTAAAACAGTGAAGCAGCAAGAGCAAGCGAAGACCAGCCAGTGACATGTCACTGGGAGAAATATATGACGAAATACGACGGAGCTAAGATCTCCCCGAGTAAACAACATCAAAAGGCACTTGCGAGAGGAACTCGAATAACCGTCCAGAATGAACGATGCGTGATCCATCACCCAGAAGACCCGCCATCGTTAGCGTGGATACATCTCGTCCAAAGAATCGTCGTCGTTGTGCTGAGAATAGGGGGCACACCAGAAGAACGTGCCTCACTGTCAGTGGCATGTCACAACGAGTGCACATCGGTCTGTCCTCGTTTCGTAGCAGGTAGCCGTGGGTAGCATAAGTGTGGCCTATTCGTATCCTGGCGAGTAGCACTTCTTTCCTCCGGGAAGTTCTAGATGAGGATTTCCAACACCCCAGAGTTGGCCTGATGGTTCTTAGTTTGTTTTCGCCGGTCGAGTCCCAAACTTGTTGCCACTTGTCCTGGAAGAATGCGTTGATTGCCTGGCTGAAGTGTGTCGCGGGAAGAGGAAGCGAATGGGTGTACTGTCTCCGCGCAGCACGTTTTGCTGCTTGGTCAGCCAGCTCATTCCCCCTTATTCCAACATGGCTTGGTATCCAGCAGAGGGTCATATTTTTCCCGCCTCGCTTAAGCATAGTCATGCGCAATAAAACATCCTGCACGACAGGGTCATGAGGATAAAACTGTTTCAACGCTAGAAGGCTACTCAGAGAGTCAGATAATATTACGTGATTGATTTCGTTCTCTGTTTCGATGAAACACATGGCCTTTGTGATGGCTAGAAGTTCAGCCGTGTAAACAGTTGCGTGAGGAGGCAGTGTGAACGATCGGATCGTAGCACCACTCACAAAGGCACACCCCACGCCATCATCAGTTTTCGAACCGTCGGTGTAGGTGAGAGTGCATGAACGATAGGCGTGAATGTGTTCAAGACTCTTCATCCGAAACACTTCTGGGGTAATTTCGTCCTTACGAGTGTCTGTCAGCGTCGTGTCAACCGACGGCTGGATCAGTTCCCAAGGGGGAACAGGCAGTGGCTCAGTCCTTCTAATGCTACGCATTCGAATACCACTCCCCTCTGCCAACTTCCGCAACTTCACGCAGAAAGGATGTAGTGTATTGCCACGTCCGCCACAGAACATCGCACGCGTACGGTGAGCAAACAAGGCCTGGTATGCCGGATTTAGAGGAAATTGCCTCACTCTGCACGCATACCGCAGTCCGAGTTTGTCTCGTCTTAGGGCGACCGGAGTTTCATCAGCATATGCCAGAAGGCTTGCAGTCGGAGAAGTTCGGAGTGCCCCTGTGGCAATACGCAAGGCGGCATGGTGGACAGTGTCGAGCGTACGCTTGTTGGAATCACTGGCACAGCCGTAGATAAAACAGCCATAATCGAGTTTTGAACGGATGAGCGATCGATATAGAAGTAAAAGCGTAGACCTATCTGCTCCGTAGGCAGTTCGGGCAACACATTTCATAATGTTCAGGGACTTCGAACACTTCTGCCGCAGTGTTTTCAGGTGGTCCTTGTATGTTAGACGACGATCGAATGTGATGCCCAGAAACTTAGCTGCGGGCTGGAAGGGGATCTGCTCTCCGTATAGCTGAATGTTCGAGTCCTGGCAGTTACGGCGGCGACAAAAATGCACTGCAACAGTCTTGTGGGTAGAAAATCGGAAGCAGTTCAGGTTGCACCATTTCTCAAGGTGAGAAGTAGCCAGCTGCAGCTGTCTCTCCATCGAGGATGAACGTGATGCTGAACACCAAATTGCAACGTCATCAACAAAAAGGGACTTCGCGACACCACATGGCAAACAGTCTCCAATGTCATTAATCATTACGGCAAATAAAGCCACACTAAGGACGCTTCCCTGAGGAACACCGTTGACCTGCGTCAACCGATCAGACAATATATGTATATATATATATATATATATATATATATATATATATATATATATATATATATATATATATATCTCTGTGTGTGTGTGTGTGTGTGTGTGTGTGTGTGTGTGTGCGTGTGCGTGTGCGTGTGCGTGCGTGCGTGCGTGCGTGCGTGCGTGCGTGTGTGTGTGTGTGTGTGTGTGTGTGTGTGTGTACTGGTATTTTGTACCATGTAGAATACATTTTTCGTAGTCTGAACGGATTGATCGGTGTAAGTCGTACTGTACGAATATGCGCATGGGTGTAACTCCCGGAGGGGGGACATCACCCATTTTCTGAAAAGTGTCGATTTGTCTCCATGATTTTTTTTCCGTGTCCCCCAAGCCTCAGTTACCTGAGTATCATCGCCACAAAATTTGACTTCGTCATTGATAAAATGACAACATATACATACACATATATGTATAAAAGCGAATCACAAAGAATGATCAAAGCCGATCTACTCAATCAACGAGCTTCGCAGGTTATCTGTGATTAAATAAAAAAACAACCGAATGGTAAATCAGCAAGCGTTATATATTTCTGCTTCCAACCTATCCTTAAATAAAGTAAACCATGGCCATCTTCTGTTTTATTCAACAACAACAAAAAATTCACCGTGTATACTGGAACCTTTTCGGAGGGCCGCCTTCTCCTGGCGTGATGTACGCCACATTCCACGTGGGGGATGGGGGATGTGCATCCCCTCATTGTCACACCCTATATCCGCATTGGTTGTCATTGCATCGAAGTATGCGCCCGTGAAGCAGGAAAGCATGGGAAAGGTAGTTGTATGTCCATATATGCTACCATAAAACCGTCGTCCAATTTTATGTTCTTTCTGCTACAAGAGGGCAACGTTCAACATACTTACAGCATTGCTCTATGGTGATCGTGAAGTCGGGTCCAGCACATACGACATCAAGCTAGATGTTCATAGGCAGTGATACGTAGTGAAACTTGCTAATCTTGGCGGACCGCAAAATGTCATTTTTAACAATGGGAAACCTGAACAAATTAATACGAAATACATTGAACGTTTCGCTTCGGTGGAAAATTTCGCTCTGCTAGGCAACATATTTGCATTATCGCAAGGATTTATAGGCCTTACGTTGCATTCCCGTATCCGTACGTATTTGCCATATACGACGCTAAGAAATTACGAATACGAAATTTATTAGCGTCGTATTCGTACGAGTTTGCTGGAGGGGTATTTGTCTTGGCATTAGTCGGTTTTACAGCGGCAATTTGCTCTCCTGACTACTAGCCAGTTGAGTCTTCCAAGTTATTCCTCCCTTCAAGTAAATATTCCAGACATGAACTAAAAGAGTATATCTGAGAGCTTTTAATGTTAAGAAGTATTGGTTTCAATAAATTTTCTCAGCTTTTTCATTGGGAAAAATTGTTCTTCGTGGTGAGAATTAAACGATTTTACACGGATCGCTTTAGTATAATTCTCCTTAAAACATTTTGTATTCCGAAACCTATATCCCAATAGATGGCAAGTAACAAGTCAGTCGTTGCGCGTGCGTCCTACTCATGGGTTGTGTTGTGAATATTTACTAATTGTGCTGTGTGAGCATGTCGGAAGTACCAGGTATGGATTGATAAACTTGGTTGACATCAATTAAGTATACTTTTGTTGTTATTTTGTCTGCTGTTGCTCAGGAAGTTAGCTTACAGCCGCATCCTTCGCTTATTTAATCATAGCGCCAATTTGTTCTCTGGCATTCATTCGTCGGCTGCCATGTACAGTAGAGCTGAGTGTATTCTCCACGTAAATCGGAAAGCGTATTGCAATATATTGATGTTCGTAAGTTTAATTTTACTTATTTCAGCATTGTCGACAGTAAAACCTATTTCGTTATTAAAACTGATGTGATAATTACATTTGGTGGTCGCTTTTAATGTATGCGGATCATTATGCCAGGTCTTCTCACTCTATCTCGTCCCAGGTCTCTTTCCTGAGACCTGGGACCTGCGAGCAAAGTTCCGCTGTAAAACCGACTATTGGGATTCGGCAACGGGTTTACCATTGTTAAAATCAATTACCACAAATACTTTTGCTTGCACTGAATACGCTGGAAGGAACTGCATAGGTTTCGCGCTTTAACAGCCAAGGTCCAACGCAAACCGGCTTCCTTGGTTGCCTGCATTTTTTTTTCATTTTCAACCACGCCGGTATAGATCCGGTATCAGGCGATAGCCTGTGGTGAATCAGCGTGCACCATTTCAAATCTGTACATGTCGAGGTCAAACTTCTAGGTCAAAGGTTAGCTTGATTGATTAAAGGTTGGCTTGTCCATGTTTGCTACCATAAAACCAACGGCCAACATTTTATGTTTTCCTGCTGCAAGAGGGCAACGTTTAACATATTTACAGCATTACTGTAACTAGTGATCGTGAAGTCGGGTCTGGCACACACGATATCAAGCTAGATGTTCATGGGCAGTGATAAGCAGTGAAGCTTGCTAATTTTGGCGGAGCATTTGGTCCCCAAAATATCATTTTTAACAATGGAAAGCCTGAAAAAAAATGTAATACGAAATACATTGAACATTGAATTGAAGTGGCTTAGGGTGACATTGACAAAAGTGGATGAAATCCAAGGATTTTTTGGCATGAGGGGAGGAGTAGGCCGTTCTATCCTGTTCAAGCTTTCCGCGTCCCTAGCCTGTCCCCCCCCCCTGCAATATTGAATTCGTGGTTGCACCCGTGTATATGTACAGACTCCATATTACGGAGGTCAAGGATCGAATTCCACCGGGACAAGATTGAAAAGTCGTCAATGGAGAAGTGTGCATCGCACTTACAAGAGTGTTCTCTGACTGTGGCGGGTCGAGGTTGCAGAGGACACGCTGAGTTCGGTCTGATCTGCCTAAATGATGCCGTACCCTACAGTGTAGAGCGTAGAGGGTGCGCAGGGTAGACCCCGCGTACGATTCCTCACGCGGGGCATGCCTTAAGTGATATACTGCTGCGGATAAACAACATTTAGGAATCCTATTCTTATATCGGAAAAGAGAGAAAGTTGTGAAAGAATTCCCTAAGATGATCTTTGGGTCCATGTAAGGGTAAAGGTCCGACAGTAATCGAATAAGCTCAGGCTTTATATCATCAAACGTTTGTCCCCCCCCCAAAAAAAAAATGAAGAACAAAGCACTTGAGCAGCCTTGGAACTGAGACAACAGGGTTTGAGAAATAAAACGGATCGTGCTTCGTCTTGCAGCCGTGTGATTTCAGTCACCGTATGCATAATGTGTAACTCGGTGTTTTTGCATCGACGTTATTTTACTGTTTTGCTCCGAAGATGCAACGCAAAGTAACGAAGCGTTGACTTCAAACAATATATTTTTTTATTGATATCCAATGAACTATGTAGCTGTATTGGCCATCAGGTTTATTCTATAGCTAAGTTTTGGGCGAAAATCATTATGTAATGTAGTGTTACATAAACATATACAGATATGCACAAATATATATTTATATATATATATATATATTGCATTCGGCTGAGCTATGAATGAACACTGATATGTGTTACATATTTGTGCATATTCTGAAACTACGTTCCCGTTCTGTTTTAATCCCACACTTATTTCAGTAAAAAAATGCTTTTGTCATGATAAGCACATGCTTCAAGACAAGCGTGCATATATTAAAGTCTATAAAGTTCTCGCTACGAAATCGGGCTTGAGGCGCAAGATGTCTACTCTTTCTCATCAACTACTGAGCCTGCGTTCTGCATCGCACCCTTTGACACGCCCGATTTTGACCGTGTGTTACCTGTCGCTGGTAAACCACCCCTCACTGATAAGCACACCTGGAAACATGCCTGGCCATCCGTTCTGCCAGCTAGCCTGATAACCGGCGGACCAAAGATTACCTAATAAGTAATCTCTGGACCGAAGATTACAGAGGTGAAAAAACCTGCTACTGGGCCACGAGCATGGGTGACAGATATATGAAACATGTCTCCAGTTATGATGACAACCTACGGTACCGTATTAACATTGAGTATGGAGTATATTTATCAACAGGCATTTTACTCTTAACATACCCAGTGAGTTTGTTTTTCTTAACCATCCAAACACATACCAAGGGGAGACCAGGGAAAAATAGGTACACGAGGAAAACGGGTCAACCCCATTTACTTTCCTCACGGGCAGGGCCGCCTGTGTTCCTAATGTGGTACTGATGCTTCGTCTATGTCCGCATATCTCGCGTGGCACCACTCCTTTCCGCCGCAGAGCATTGAAGAGCAAGAGGTGAGAATCTGTTTTTTGCTTGTTCCTTATTAGTTTTGCAGTTTTTTGCGGTTATTTATTTCCAGCATATGTGGAAATCATTTGTTTTGCTTGGTGCTCTTCAACTGTGGTTATTTAGCCTTGATATGCAGGCGATAGGAATGTTTAGGTGCAGCATGTATTTTGTGTTTATAATTTTTCGTCATTTAGGTCCAATGGGGCAAAATGGCCTACCAACTTGGTCAACTTTTCCCCATACCTAGCATATACTGAAGAGTGATAAAAACTAAGGTTTCAATTTAACTTAACCTTATCCTACTGAGGGGGGGGGTGTAAAGTGTAAAGACTCCCTGGTGGTGTTCTTGTGCCGATTCGAACATTTTCAACTTTCTATTTTTGAAATTCTGAGATAGCAGTTCGATGCGCCTGGCCTTTCTTATTCCAAAACAGTTCTTGCTTTGTTTTTGTTGTTGTTATGTTCTCGTTCTTGTTGTTCAGTTCTTGTTTTTAAAATATGTCCAAAAATTACCTCGAGGGGTGGGGGGCGGGGACAAAAAACGTTGGGAGATCTCTGACGTCATAATTACCTGTAGTGACTTCATTTTTCGCCCAAATGCTATTTTTTTCGGTGGCGTTCATCAAGCCTCGGAAGAGGCTATCCAGCCGTATGCTTACTTTTTTATCCGCCTTATAGTTTGTCCTACACATGGGGGCGGGGATGATCAGCCACCCGGAACGCCGAAGTTGGGATCGGAGGCCGGCACGGCGCGGGTTAAGAAATAAATTGAACAAAATACTTTCCCAGGCATTTGTACGTAGGCACCATGATACGAATTATTAATGGCTGTCTCTTTTGCAGGAATACTACTGGCTGACAGATGGTTAGGACATACAAAATAAAAACAACCAGGCAATCCTGGAGGCAGGATACCATGGCCAAAGCTGTGAAATTCGTTAAAGTAAAGAAAATGGGAGCAAGAAAAGCGGCAGAAAAATTATGGTGTTCCATACTCAACACTCAAGCGTCGCCTCGATAAAGCAAAAAAGATGTCGATATGGGAAGCAACGGAGAAGAGTTTGGGGCGACATAAGCCGGTGTTCACAGACGCCCAAGAACAAGATTTAATGGATCATATCTTCGATCTGCAAAGTAGAATGTTTGGGATAACATTATCAGATCTGGCTCGGCTGGCGTATGAATTCGCGGACAAGAACGGCATATCTCACCCGTTCAGCAGGGACACGAAGGTAGCAGGAGAGGGGTGGGTGAAGGGTTTCCTGAAACGACACCCAATGATATCGCTAAGATCACCCGAAGCAACGAGTGCCGCACGGGCAGCTGCTTTTAATAGGGTCGGTGTAGACGCGTTTTTTTTTTACAGCCTTGAGGGACAAATTGACTCTGCGGAGATTGACCCCACCGATATATATAATGTAGACGAGACAGCGTTTTGCACAGTGACCACAAAGCAGGAGAAAGTACTCGCAAGGAAGGGGTCAAAGCAGGTGGGTCAGGCCATTTCTGCGGAGAGAGGGCCGCTTGTAACAGGCGTAATGTTTTTTAGCGCCTCTGGGAACTACGTTCCTCCTGGCATTATAATTCCCAGAAAGAGGGTAAACCCGCTGTTGGAGAAAAGGCTTCCTTCAGCATCTCTAGTGATGTATCACTAGTCGGGATGGATGCAGACTGAACTGTTCGTGAAGTGGTTGGAGCATTTTATCAGCCACGTGAAACCGACGAAGGAGAAACCGGTTCTTCTTATCCTGGATGGACACGCCAGCCATACCAAGAGCATTGATGCCATAAAGCTGTGCAGGAACGCAGGGGTCATAATGCTGACGGTACCCCCACACACATCTCATCGTCTTCAGCCGCTGGATCGCACCCTCATGTTTCCACTCAGCACAAAGTTCAGCCAAGCACAGAGAGTGTGGCTTCGGAATAACCTTGGCAAAGTGATCACTTTGTATGAGATGGGAGAGCTCATCGGATCGGCCTATGCGAAATCTGCGACGGTAAGGACGGCGTTGAAAGGATGTGAGGTGACCGGAATTTACCCTACAAATCGGCATGTATTCGGTGAGAAGGAGTTCACCGCGGCTGAGACAACTGTTCTCCCTCTTCCCCCAGTGGAATTGGGAGTTCAAGATCCCGCAGCACCGGCGATGCAGTCAGTCGACTCTCCAGACTTGGAAGCACACGCAGCGTGTGGATCAGGCGTTAAGCAAGGCGCTCCGACAGATACTCGTGAACGCTCAGGTTCAGACGAGTCTGTATCCTCATGTGATGATGAGGATGTTCCACCCGCTTCACCTGGACCACGGAGTCTCAACGAACCATCGTGCTCCTATGTGTCTCCAGGTGAAATTCTACCTGTACCAAGAATCTGCCAGGAAACAGAAAGAAAGAAGGGAAGAAGGAAAAGAAAAGCATGCGTTACCACAGCTTCCCCTTACAAAAACGAGCTTGAAAGGGAAATACAAGAAAGAGGAGACAGGCAGCAGAAAATTAAGAACAATAAAGGAAAAGGTGGATCCAAGGAAACCAAACGTTCGGGTGCAAAGAGGCAAGCATCTGAGCAGAAGAAAACGAAGAAACCACAGGCAAAAAATCTGCTGTTTGATTCATCGTCCGATGGTGAAGAGGATCCGGCCTGCCTATACTGTAATTGTTTTTTTTCCAGTCGAGGTCACGCGAACCGTGGTCCCGATGCGTGCTGTGAGACAGATCGGCTCAAGATGCGTGTGGAGGAGTAGATGACAGTGATGATGATGGCTTCCAGTGCGATTCGTGTCATCATAAAAAGAGTTTAGTTGCCGGGACAGTTCATATGCACTGGGAAATTGTTAGTTCATATTCAGTGCTCACTGTTCTTTCTCAAATTATCAAGGTAATTCCATGTTCACCTACCTAATGGATAATGATACTCAATGTGTGTGGAGGAGGGATATGAAAGATGATCATATGTTTGTGTGTAACTTGTCTTGTACCATGACAATCGAGAGTTATCGTTGTTCCTAAGACAGTTCATGAAAATATTTCAATAATAAAACTGACTTCCAACACGGGCTTTGCATTTCTTTTTTCTGCGTGAAACGATAATGAATTGGAACAAACATTGAACCAAGAAATGTGCATTAACATATTTTAATGCAAGAGAATGCGACTACCACGGACAGTGCCGTATCCACTAGGTAAAAAGGGACGATGGGGAAGGGCCCTATCCCGGATTTCCGGTATCAGAAGAGCGCCTGTGCTTTCCTCATATTTTTTATTAAAATACATTTACCCCGAATTGTTGGGGTGGCTTGAGGAACCAGGGTTCTATTGCTAAGCAGAGCTTGTTGCGTGAACCCTGGCCCCACCACCTGATCCATGAACTCCAGTTCAACGGCAGAATTTAGGCTGAAAGTTTAGCGTGCCGCCAATGCACCGACACGGCCGCCCGGTAGCTCGTCCCCGGCCTTATCGTGGCAGCTGCCAACTGACACTCCCGGCCTGGGGCTAAATGCGAGCGCGCGAAGCGACTCGAACCCTGTGTTGCCAGTACAGGGGAGACTAGTGCAGGCCAGCGCTCTAACCAACTGAGCTACCGGGGCGGCCCATATGTACGTTTTGGTAATTGTCAGAAGCTGCGAATCAACAGATTCCCAAATTTTTATGTAGCTGAAAGATAAGGCGCCGGCAGGTGCTCCGTGGTAAAACAAAAATGGATGAGACGCATACCTGCCCATCAACTACGCCCCTGCCCAGGGGACTACCCACTCACCCACAAGCACTACTGCTACACATTCACCAACATAGACGATGGGTCAAAGCAGTATCTGATTTGGTTGGGAGGTGTATCACCATGTAGCGGTCTGAAATTGACCAGGGACATCCAAATTAAAAATGCCGGAACATTGACCAATTTTGCCCAGGGGGTTGTCCATTTTGCCCCAGCTATTGGGAAAAATGAAGAAAAAAAACCATGGTTTGACTTTTCTCAATGTCGTTCTGCTTAATTAAATGTTTTAGACTTCATGCCCATATCATTGATTCTTGAAAGGACGGTCGTCACTTCATCATCCTACTTTGGATTACCTAGAACAATAGACTGGCGCTCAATATGAGAAAAACCACTAAGTGGACCGTTTTCCCCCAGTCTCCCCTACTTTTCTTGTTGCAGTAATTGCATCAGAAGCGTACCGAAGTGATTTAGTATTTATGATCGAGGAAACAAGGGGAGTGAAAACATGCTACCACTCGAGCTAAAGTCCATAGGTTCTAACATTGCCGTGGTAAGCCTTGTCACCTACGAGCCGTCTCGTCCCCGTCTAGAGATTGAACCCGCTGCAAAAGTTCCGTTTTCCGGCGCAGTTTGTGGCGCGTGACACGTCGCACATCACAGGCAACGGGATATGGCTGACATCACGCGAGAGCTCCGGGAAGTTATCCACTCATTTTTTTTAATAAAAAAAGATGTATTCAGTCCGACGATGACTGTGATATCCTTGCTGTTTCGTCATGAACGTGTGGACATGGGAGTTCCTGATTAGCGTCTGATGCACAGCACAGGTCATCAGCGCTGAAGTCAGCACGGGACCGTCGTCCATCCTCGGTACGGCAGCCAGATCACCAACATCCGGTGATAAGACATGAAAGATCAGTGCAACTATGAGCCACAAGGGCCCTTCCTAATTGCACTCTGGACAATCAGCCAGTTGCCCACCAAGACCGTCGATCAGCCCTCCCTGGAATGCTGTAAAGCAAGCCCTCTATTCTTATAATTATTGTCTATGCTCTTTTTAAAGATGTTCAATGTGATACTACTGACAATGGTCTCTGGCAGCTGGCTCCAGTGTTCCATTACCCTGTTGATGAAGATAAACTGTCTTAGACATAAAGACATAAAAGATCAGTGCAACTATGAGCCACAAGGGCCCCTCTTGGTTGCACTCTGTACACTGAACCAGTTGCCCACCAAATCTGTCAATCAGCCCTCCCTGTAATACTGAAAAGCAAGCCCTCTATTCTTATAATGATTGTCTATGCTGCTTTTAAATATCTTCAATGTGCTGCTACTGACAATGTTTTCTGGCAGCTGGTTCCAGTGTTCTACTACCCTGTTGGTGAAGAAAGTCTGCCTTAACCTTGCTCTGCTGTGGGTAACTTTAATTTTGAATTTATGACCTCTAATTGCATCATTTCTGTTCAATTCAAACATTTCCCCAAGATATACCCTCTCCAGACCATGGACAAGTTTAAAGACCTCAATGAGATCTCCTCTCAGCCTTATATATCTAAGTGAAAACATATTCAATTTCTTCAATCTTTCCTCATATGCCAGGTTGCTTATGCCATTAACCATTTTTGTAGCCCTCTTTTGTACTCTCTCTAAAAGCCAACAATCTTTTTCATAGCTAGGAGACCAAGCTTGGATGCAGTATTCCAAATGTGGCCTGACATATGCACAGTAAAGCTTTCTGGTCACTTCCTCACTTCTGTATGATACATTCCTATTTATTGCCCCGAGCATTCTCAGCGCCTTCTTCCTGGCTTCCTTGGTCTGTTCTGATTCCCCCAGTTTTGTGTTTAGAATAACACCTAAATCCTTCTCCTGTTGAGCCACTGATAGCACTTGGCCACCCATCAAGTATGGAGCCTTCATATGCTGCTTACCTACATGCATGATTTTGCACTTATCAAAATGAAATTTCATTTACCATTCTTCGGACCACTTCACAAGTTCGTCTAAGTCTTTTTGCAGCGAGATATGCTCATCTTGACCTGTTATTGCCCTAAATACCTTCAAATCATCCGCAAATTTCAAAACTTTAATGCTTAGGCCACTTTCAATGTTATTTACAAATATAATGAACAGTAGTGGCCCTAGTACTGACCCCTGGGGGACTCCACTAAGAACATTTTGCCATGATGACTTTCTACCATTTAGCATCACTCTTTGCTGTCTATCCGAAAGCCACAACTCGATCCATTTTAAGATGCTACCTGCAATACCATGGGACTGAAGCTGTATCATTAACCGTTTATGGGGTACCTTGTCAAAGGCCTTACTAAAGTCAAGATATGCTACATCAACATGATTTCCCTGATCAAATTGTTCTGTGGCGAAGTTCAAAAAGTCCAAGAGGTTTGTGAGACACGATCGTCCTTTTCTAAACCCATGTTGAGTATCTTGAATCAGGGCAACCTTGTCCTGCTGTGGTTAACTTTAATTTTGTATTGATGGCCGCTAACTGCATTATTTCTGTTAAATTCAAACATTTCCCTGAGATATCCCTTCTCCAGGCCATGGCAAAAATTTAAAGACCTCGATAAGATATCCTCTCAGCCTTCCATATCTAAGTGAAAACATATACATGTGTACATGCGTACATACATACATATACATACATGCATACATACGTGCATACATACGTGCATACGTACATATATAGATACACATATGCATACCCACACATACACATACATATATACATACATACACATGCATATGCGCACCGGAGGGGGGAGGGGGCCCGGTCACCCCCCCCCCATGAGACCAAAATGCCTCTATGGCCAAAAGTGCTCTTTTTACCGAAAAGTGCCCTCTTGGCCGGAATGTCCCAAATTTAGCAAAAAATCTAGCAAATTTAGCCTTATGTGCCCTGCCTGTGCCAAAGGTGCCCTTTGGGCCCAAAAATACCCTTTTGGGCAAACATTTTTCACGCCCCCCCCCAGTCAACAGACCTTCCAGTGCGCCCCGGGTCGCAAAGTGCCCTTTTGGAGCCGGCCAAGTACCCTTTTCGGTCCGCCCCCCCCCATGGAAAAATCCTTGGTGCGCGCCTGTGCACATGCACATGAACATATATATGTATATACATATGCATACAAAACATATACACACATACATATATTGCGGGGTAAAAAAACAAACAGGACAGCGATTGAACGCAGCCCGCCACTCTTGCTTACGCAAGAAATGCCACGGCTATTGATGTAGGTACCAACAGAAAACAAATATCCATCTATCTCACGCCGCCATATCCGGTCACACGGTACATATCTCCACAGGAAACTTTAATTACAATGCCTACTAAAGTTCAGAAAGTTTAATAACAATTCATACTAAACTCCCTTCTCCTCATAATGCCAATACGTATGAATCTCTTTCGAAGGCGTGTTGACAAACCCAGCACTGCATTGTGCCGCATGGGTCCTCAAGCAGCAGCTGATTGCATTTGTGATTGCATAACTGTGTGGGATTTGCACAGGTATTTCCCTTGGTTTGTGCGTGAATGTTAATATGTAGGTGGGCACTTACCCGGGTGGTGCCCAAAATAGTAGTGACGCTGGTTTTAAATAAGATTGGTGATTGAAGTTGTTGGGTTTTGGGTGTTCTCCGCTGGCGTAGTGCTGCATAATTTGTATTTTGCATGAAAATACCGGATTGATATGACGCCATATTCAGAAATGGATGGAAACAAAGGGTAGTGTTAAGTGGATGTAAATATGAATGGAATGATGTTATATGAGTTGAGTGTCGCAGGGGTCTATAATAGGTCCACACCTCTTTTTATAGTAATCTTTTAACAATAGTCGGTTTTACAGTGGCAATTTGCTCTCCCATCTATTCACTTTTGATCTGTCCAAACCATTCCTTCCTTCAACTAGGCATTCCAGACATGAAGGCTAAAAGTACATAAAAGGATGCTTAATATGAATAAGAATTGTCTTCAATTAATTTTTTCCATCTTTCCTTTGACAAAAATTATATTTCTGGTGAGAATAGAAAGATTCTAGATGGATTATTATAGCATTATTTTCCTCAAGCCATTTTATATTCCAAAACCCATTTCCCAATAGACAAGGAACAAATTGGTTGGTGCACAAATGTACTTTCTTGGGTGTGTTGTGAATGCTTATTAGTTGTGTAGTGTGAGCATGTCAGGAGTGTCAGGCAGGGTGGGAAACTTCCTTTCTAGGTTTGGAGTTGGAGTGCAAACAGATTTCTTCCATAGTCCATTTTCATGGACATTATTTTGTATACATGGAATCTATTCACCAGTAACCAACTGGAATATCATAGGTACCTGGTCGCTGCCTATATAATATGCATAAGTAATACACATCATCATTTTTAGTCACATCAAAACATAGAAACAAAGTGAACAATGGATGGCACCACAATATGGAGCTGTGATGATCAGCTCAACTTTGTCTCTTGTAACTCACAGGAGCAATGCACTTTCCTTTCTCTGTTGGTCTCAGTACAAGGCTATCCAAATGAGAAACAAACACAAATAGTTCATACTTCACCCTCAGCTCATAACACACACCTACCTACATATGCAGCCAACTCCCTCTGTGTGATACAGACCAGACCACCACCACCTCACACATGATGGTTGGAAGCTATGACATACACAAACAAGGTCTTGTGTTTGCAGTATGGCACTGTTAAACATGTTTTCAAAGCTGCTAATGGTTATGACAACATTAAAAAAACACCTTGCATTGATTGGTTTAAGGACAGTTTTCAGAACAGAAAATGCTAACACAGCAAATTTTGATTGACAGCCTCAGGGACTCAGGAAGTCATCTCTTGAAACAGTCAGTTTTTCCACTGTAGGGTGGCTCAAAAGCAGGTTTCTGGAGAAGCATCAATTGAATTTGTAGCGACCAGAGGCCACTATTCAGTGTGCAGGTGCTAGATTTGGCTCATTGTGGTTGGTATTTCTGCTGGTTGTGTGGTGTGGTATGTGTTCAGGTGTTGTCTGCATGCTTGATGGTATGAAAAGTGGCTAGTTTATTTGGTAATCATAAGTATAATAACATGTTTGGTTGATGTTTTATTCGATCTTGTATTAGCTTTTAAGTGGTATTTTTGTTCCTTCTGCATGTTTGTGTCAGAGTACATGTGGAGCCCATTCTATCTAGTATGAATCTGGAGTGCAAAAATGTTTTAAGAGTTGAAATCTCTTAAGAAGTGCCTTAATTCCCACCCTGGTGTCAGGTATGGATTGATAAACTTGGTTGACATTGCTTAAGTATACCTTTCTCATCATTTTCTCTTCTGTTGTTCAGGAAGTTGGCTTATAACCATATCATTTGTTCTCACCTGGTTCTTTCACCTGGTTGGCTCCCCAAATTCTTGAACATCACTCACCCAGAGATGAGTTCCATGGCCAATCAATGGGAGCCAGTTTCTACAGTGCTAATTTAACTACAGCACTAATTTGTTATCTGGCAGTCATTCATTGGCTGGCAGATGTGAAAGAGATGATTGCAATCTCCAAATAGATCAGAAAGCTTATTATAATTTGCTGATGTTTGTAAGTTTAGTTCTACTTATTTCAGCAGTTTTGACAGTAAAACATGTGGTTATTTAAACTGATGTGACAATTATATTTTAAGGTCACTTAATTTATGCAGATCATTATGCTGGGTTTCCCCCTGTATGTTGTTCCTGATACCATGTCACCTGAGAGGAAATTTCCATTGTAATGCCGACTAATGAAATATGACTGAGGAATAAGGCATGTGAATTTGCTGATGATTTCAAGCTGGTAAGAGTAGATAACAATGGTGATTAATGTGGTAGTATTGAACTAGACTTGAAGGACATAAAAAGTGAGCTTATCAATGGCAGATGTCTTTCATTTATGGAATGTGACCTCATATGCTATGCATATGAGGTCTGAAGATGAAACACTTGGTTATGCACTGGGTAGGGGTAATCTTCAAGTATTATCCCTCACATTTTATATCATCAATGCACCTGAGTTAACATCAGCGGACGGTGCCAGTCAGCTGTTGGTGACATCACACAAATGTACAGACACACCTCCAGTGTGGTGCAATGAATATCCCCACAGCATCACAAGGAATATTTATAAGGAGTTGAAAACCTAGCCTAACACTGGCCTAACTTAATCTAGCCCTTGGAAATCTAGCCCTGGTGATGCCCTTGGGTCATTCAATGCACCCAGCTGGGGGTGTGTCTTGGTACATTTGAATGATGTCATGAACAGCTGACTGGCAGTCAGCTGATCATGGCTTCAGTACATTGGGATGAAGGAAGTGCAAGGGACAATACTTGGGTAGAATACCCTTGGTAGGTACCAACCAGTAATCTTCAAGTATTACCCTTCACACTTCCTTTTAATTAGCAATGCATCCAAGTCACCATCAGCTGGCTGCCAGTCAGCTGTTGGTGACATCACTCAAACATACAGACACACCTCTAGCCAGGTGTACTGAATCATGACCCCAGGGCCTCAACAGGAATGCTTCTAAGCAGTTGATGTGGTGCTCATCCAGCCATACTTGCATACCTAGTTTGGTAACTTTGCAGCCTTAGCTGATATTTTAATTCTTGAATTTTTTTTTTCAAATGCAATATCTATGAAAACACTTAACATGATGTCACCCCTCATTTCCTCTGCAAGTGCATACTTTTCAGTTGCTGCATATGCAGAGTGGGAAAGGTATTTTCCAGGTTGGGAGTCGGAGTGAAAACAATTCTTCTGGAGTACATTTTCATGGACATTTTTTTTGATGCATGAAACCTTTTTACTGGTAACTGCTGGGAAAAGGATATGTAGTTACTGCCTACATAATATGCATAAGTAATGTGTATTGTCATTTTGGGTCAATTGAAATGTCAAAGCATAGGAAGAAAGAAGTGAAAAATGGATGGCACTGCAAGGCAGAGACTTGTGATCATCAGCACAGCTTTGTCTCTTATAGATCACAGGAGAAATATCCTTTCCTTTAATGTTGATCTCAGTACAAGGCTAGCCCTATGAAAATCAAAGAAAAATACTTCACACTTCACCCTCAGCTCAAAGTGCTTACCTACCTCTGCAGCCAAGTCCCTACATAATACAAGCCCAACTCCACTACCATGCATTCCACAGTCAGATGTGATATGCATGCACAAAGCAAAAGATTGGTGAAGGTCTTGTGTTTGTAGTATGACACTGCTAACCATGTCTTTAAAGTTGCTCATAGTATGACATGATATAAAAATACCTTGCATTGATTGGCTGACAGACAGGTTTCAGAACAGAGGACACTAAGGGAGCAAATTGTGATCGGTGGCATCCGGGACTCTGGAGGACATCTCTTGAAACTCAACTATTCCTGCTATATGGGTGGCAAGAATGCAGGTTTTCAGAGGCACAGCTCTGGAGCCAGAGAACATTGTACTCAGTGCACATGTGCTCCGTTTTGCACACACTGTTGGCATGTTGTGGTTTCCAATTCTGGAGGTTGAAATGTAGATAAGCGTGGGAAGCTGTGGTCATGTTGCTGACTGCTATGAACAGTGGTTAGTTTGAGTGGTACTCTAAGTGGAATAACCATTGTTTTCGTGGGTGTTGTTTATTTTTATTGACATCTTCGCTCCCACATATGTTTTGGAGTGCATGTGAAGCCCATCCTATCCAGCAGCCTAACCTGTCAAGTATGAACCCAGAGTGCAACAATGTTTTCAGACACTTTCAGGCACTTTCAGACATCTTAATATTTTAATCATGTGGATATTCTAGCTCCCTCATTTTTACCAGCAACTCTGAGTAAGGAAATTTATGTCTTGATGTCTAGGAATAGAATCAGGAGCAAAACATGGATGCTTGTAAGTACAAGCAAATGACAATTTCCTACATGGTATAAAACATTTTTATATCACTCAAGCCAGCTAGCTTATCTAGCCCTTTGCCAACCCCACTTCATACATATGCAAGCTTCTGTTGGTGTTCAAAGCTAATGTTGTTTGAATTTCCAGGTGATAAAAGCATACACAGCCAGAAACAGGGAATGGTTGCAGAAACTCACTAAGCTAAGCTTTCAAATGTATCACCAGCCACCCCGGGGCAGGGCAAGAGGCAGAGGCTACAGAGGAAGTTCAAGAGGTCAAACACCACACCAGGTGAGTTCTTTTGTATAATGTATGTGCCTCTGTTCTGCTGAAGTAGCGTGACAACCAAAACTCGCCTTTTACCATTGGTCATGAGCATCTTCAACTTGGGCAACTGGCATGTGACCTACAATATGGAAACCTCTGCCCTCATGATATGGGCAGTGTTGTCATATAGGTGAATGTACAGAGCTTTCACAGCAAACTATATGCTTTTAGTTTTTAAATTTGTTCTATAGTGTGTATCTTTGCACAGATATTGCGAACCAGTAGCAGAGGTACTTGTTCATTTTGTAGTTATGTTTGCCCTTCGAAGTTTCAGTGCAATGATCAGAGTCCTACCCTACCCTGCCCAGTGGAGAGGATGGGCTCAGAGAAGTAAGGTGGCTTATTCACCTTTGTTTGCCAATGTATGAGCAGGCGACAGAGGAAGGGGAGGGGCTCGCTCCTGAACATTGGAAGAAATTCGAGCCTGAGTATAGTGCTGCACGGAACATTCAGTAGTGCCTCGGCTCTCCAACACTGTCTCCTTTCTGCGCCCGTGGGTGGTAGGTTACACTCGGTAAAGTTGGCAAGTACAGCCATGTCGTGTGTGCTCTGATAGAAACAGCCATTGCTGAGATGAGAAGCTGATGGAGACAGCTCACTTGGCGATGCATTTGCGTCCTAGGCTCTTTTGCATTAATTGTATACTGGACCTTTGTCTATTATGTCAGTGTAGAGCAGCCATATATAACAGAAAGATTGGGGAAGCAGCATGATTTAGCTACATTCTTGAGCTTTAAGAGTTACTCTTATATTTTTATTGCTTTTTTGTGCTTTTTTTAACATTTTTATATGCTTCTTCAAACAAAGCAATTGGAGAAGACAAACTATCTTCGGCGTGTAGTCCCTCATCATCTCAGAAATGAAATCAGCATGCAAAATAACCTTCGTTGACCATTTTTGCTTTCAAGGATCAGTTTTTGAGCCTCCTTAGGTGCCTGCAACATGTGCACACTTGGGATGTTTTGGATCACACCCCACTGACCTGACCTAATATAGACTTGAAATGTCTACCACTATTGGATGACAACATACCATTTCATGTATTACATTTTTATTTGCATTATTAATTAGTTGCATTGGTTTGCACCAATCGTTTTTGTAGGCCTTTGTTGAACCTAATGACCTGAGCTGATGTCACTTGTATTTTGGTATTTTATTTCATCCTTTGCCCTTGCACTCATTTCATGTTTGACCATATCTTGTATGGTTTCTGTAACAAACAATAAGCGTTTGAAACCTATTAAGTACCTCAAAACCTATCAGGTACCTTGGACCTATCACGTGCATTGTTTTGACCTCTGGCGGATATAATTTGACAACCTGAATTTATTTGTGTGGAAATTAACATTTTTACACGTGTTTACATGTACAGATGTCATTGGACGAAGTCGTAACATGGCATGCCTTGTCACCGGAATGTTGGCAGACCATAACTCAGAGTTATGATGATGGCTTTGGTGAAATGCATGCTTGAGTTGTGATGACGCCGCTGGCGAGATGTGTGCTTGAGTTGTGATGACGCCGCTGGCGAGATGTGTGCTTGAGTTGTGATGACGCCGCTGGCGAGATGTGTGCTTGAGTTGTGATGACGCCGCTGGCGAGATGTGTGCTTGAGTTGTGATGACGCCGCTGGCGAGATGTGTGCTTGAGTTGTGAAGACGCCGCTGGCGGGATGTGTGCTTGAGTTGTGATGACGCCGCTGGCGAGATGTGTGGTTGAGTTGTGATGATGCCGCTGGCGAGATGTGTGCTTGAGTTGTGATGATGCCGCTGGCAAGATGTGTGCTTGAGTTGTGATGACGCCGCTGATGAGATGAGTGTTTGAGTTGTGATGACGCCGCTGATGAGATGAGTGCTTGAGTCGTGACGACGCCGCTGCAGCACAGCCGTGGCGGCGGCGGTGGAGCACGTGCCGCGACCACCTCGTACCAGCTGCCTCTGTCGACCGACCCGCACCCGGCCAACGCCGACTGGGTCGACAGCATGGTGTCTGCCTGGGAGGAGCCCGGTGAGTATTGGTGCAGCGTGGCGCCCAACAGGGTGGAGACCGGTGAGTGTGGGTGCAGCGTGGCGCCTAGCAGGGTGGAGACTGATGAGTGTGGGTGCAGTGTGGCGTCCAACAGGGTGGAGACCGGTAAGTGTGGGTGCAGCGTGGCGCCCAACAGGGTAGAGACCGGTAAGTGTGGGTGCAGCGTGGCGCCCAACAAGGTAGAGACCAATGAGTATTGGTGCAGCGTGTTGTCCGCCTGAGAGAAGGCCGGTGATATGTTGGAGCAGGGTGACGCTCAATTTGAAATTAACTGCACTTCCAAGATTTACGTGAAAAACGAAACCTGTCCGGTACCTTGTTTTGACCTGCAGACATAATTTTGACATCGGAATTGATTTACATGATAATTCACAACATGTAACTGTAGTAACTTGCTTTTCACCATACTATATTCCTGGCATCTGTACCATTGCAAGGTTGCCGTCAGATGCTGTGTTCATTCGTTAATCTCATTTTATATTGTTTTTTTCCTCGATCATGTTACCGAATTGCTTCGACTCAATCAGGGATTTTGGTGTGTCTGCTACACTCAACTCTACGAACAAAAATTAATTCCAGAACACTGTCGACTGGTGAGCCTTAGCCCGGCGTGATGTGGAACTGAGATGTCAGTGCAGTATGGAATAGTGTACAGTGACGCAGTGTGTCGTGAAATTGACGGACACCGATTATATGAATCCAGTGAAGGATATGTGTACCATGACACATGACCATGGATACGTGGACCATGGTTTGACTTGTTCACAACTTGATTAAAGCTGATTTTCTGTCGGATATCGATCCTGGCTGCATTGAGGAAATTTGCAATTATATACAGTAAAGCGGTCTTGTCGCCGGCTGAAATTACAGAATGCAATTCCTTTTCTTCAGTTCTACACATATCGGCCTCGTGCTTCGACGTTGCCATGAGCAAAGGCGTCTCTTTGGACCTGCTTCAGTCTTGCTGTGGCAGGTATTAGAGGATGAGTCTCCATTTGTTCAATCGGAACAGCTATTTCGCTCTCGTTCAGAAGTCACGTTTCCTGTGGTTTCTTTTAGTTTAGTTTGTTAAACGATAGTTTTTCGTGGTTGTGGCAAAACCATCACGGTGCTCCTGTATGTCTTAAGCATATCGGGTTCGGTTAGGTGTCATATTACTATGTCTCGATCTGTTCCCACTTGAATAGTTCGGTATGACCGAAGATGCCATGGGCTCTGCATAACCGGAGTATTCATCTAAACATTGCGGGTCTTGGTCAGCTGGTTGCCGTGCTTCTGCCGTATGACTTAACAATGTCCCAATAGCTGAATCTTGGTGCTTGACCCTTCATCATCATGTTGGGCTCAGAAGCCTGCATTTTGTTGTAGGTGCCGAGCTAAATATTCGTTCGCTTCATACCCATCAGATGGCTAGAAGGTATTCAATTCCACCCGCTACTGCAGTCAGTGCACGAGTTAGAAATAATTCCTCTCCTGAAACACCAAAACGACTCTTCCCAGGGGTGGCTACTTTTTATACTTTTAGTAATGGGCTTGGTCCAGAGAATTGAAGCCTCGTGCCGCTGCTTTTCTGAATCCAACAGCCCATCGGCACGCGATGCTGGCGACGGAAAGCGACCTCGACCCGGGAGCACGCCGTGAAACGTTTCTCGTCGGCGCCTGTGCCCAGTGTGAGCGTGTCTTGCCGTTTGCCCTGCAGGCCGGAACGGCGACAACATGCGCCGTCTGCTGTGGAACGCCTTCAGCAGCACCTCGCATCCGTTCCTGCGCATGCTCGACCTGGTTGTGTTCAGCTCTGACTACGCCAAAAACCGTCCGGATGGGCTGAGCGCAACAGGCAAGAGACCGCCACGAACGTGTCACGTGTGCTCTTGTACACAGCGGCCACAATCTGAGCTATTGTGGTGTATGTGTGCTTCGAACACCGACGGTATAGTCACAATATGGCCTGGTGTGATGTATGCATACTTCCAACACTGACGGTATAGCCAGAATCGGACCTATCGTAGTATATGTGTACTTCCAACACTGACAGTTTGACCAAATCTTCCCTATTCTAGCACATGTGTACTTCCAACACTGGCAGATGTTGGACCACAGTCTGGCCTATTGTGTATACTGTCCAGGTTGCTGTGATTGAGTGGTGAATTGTCAAAACGAACGTTTAGCGGAATGGCAGAGTAGAATATCCCACTGACTCCTGTATCTCCCTGTCCCGCCGTAGGCTCGTTTTTATGTGTCTCCTCGTCTCCTTCCTTTTTGTCTTCTCTGTTCACTCTTTATTCCTCCCATTTCTCTTTCCTGACTCTTGCTTCCTTGCATCCCCTCCTTCCTTGTCGTATCATGTCGTGTATCGTCCTGTTCCTCTGGCTGGTTCTTTGTCATCATACCCGTCCTTTCCATCTCCTCGTTTGTCCCTCCGGTTCGTCTTACCTATCACCTGTGTCCCCGTGTTTCTTGCTCCGTTTCCGTCCGATAACTCTGGCTATGCTGCTTACCATGGGAGTACATTTAAATGTTGCTGTTTTTCAGTTCTGAAGACATTTCGTTCTTGGATAGACGACACATTTGGTGGAGTGCAAAACGTTCAACCTGAATTTTTAACCGACAAGGTCCGACATATGGCCTTCAAGGTGAGCTTTGCAGCAATTTATGCTCAGATTTGGACCAGTTGTGCTGTCATAGGTTTTCGCCTGAAGTGCGGCGCGAACGAAAGAGAAATGGAACAGAAACGAGCGAATTCTGGTGACTGCTGTTACCTGTTCAATGCAAAATAGTGAAGTCGAATTGCAGCCGATCTAGTGAACGATTGGTGGGGCCATGTCCCTACAATCCTGGATAGTCGCGACAATTGGAGAGCTGTCGACTCCATCTGTCCTGCCTCATGTTTCCTTTCTAATTATCTCATCAGTCAAGCATCTGCAGACATTCGGCGTGCCATCAAGCATGAAACCACCGCCGGCAGTGGTACATCCAAACTACTTTGTGATTGTTATCCAGAGTTGTGTCGGTGTTGTTTCTTGGATCCCTGTTTTGATCACGTCTGACGTTTTCGTACGGTGCCTGTCAGCTACAGTGTTTTATTTACATTTCTTGAGTGGCTGGATTTTGATAACAATTGGTAGGATGGTTGAACGCCAAGGAAATTTGGAATTCCGTTTGAGTGCTCAGGAGGCCAATACTTCACATCCGGAAGGCAGGGGTGAGAAACTAATTTTGTTTTGCAATTTAATAATGATGCAATCAATAACGCAAATCAAATGAGAGATATGTAAAATAAAGCCATAGTTTATTTCAAAAGCCGTAAATATTCGGAGTAGTATGCTCCTACTGGAATCAAGCTGAAGAGTGTTCATAATTCTCAGGGATTTTTGTAATTTCAAGAGTTGGGATCATCTTATCGTCAGAGAGTATAATTTGACCTCCAGAGGGCGATGTTAGCAGTGTCTAGTAGAGGTTAGTAGATAATATGCTGCCAGATGATGCTGTTCCTAGTGACGGGCATCCAGGACGGAGCTGTGCGACTATCGGCCTTGGTAGCGCCGTCACGCTCTGGCCGCGTCGGCAGGTGATGTGGAACCAAGAGTGTTCCGCCGTCAACGAGGCCATCGCCGAGGTGTGCGACCTCCCCGCCAGCTCTCGCCTGTTCGTCGACGAGATCCGCAAGATGGCGCAAGCTCGCGACTACAAGAAGGTGCGTGTTTACGCTCGAGTGTTGGCGAGAGCGGCGGCCGACCGCGCCGCCCGCCGCCTCGACCTCCCTCCGCCGGCGGACTGTCAGCTGCGGGGAATTGTGGCGGGCTGGGGGTGGAATCGTAGAGTAGGGTACGGGTAGTAGGAGGTAGAGTTGTGGGGTAGAATCGCCACGCCTAGAGGAAGCGATCCGTATCCCGAGGGATCGCTTCGTTGGAACTTGCTCCTAGTGTTTCTGAGTATATATCTGGTTATGCGTTGTACGTAAATCGATATATATATATATATGTGTGTGTGTGTGTGTGTGTCCGTGTCTGTGTCCGTGTCCGTGTCCGTGTCCGTGTCCGTGTCCGTGTCTGTGTCTGTCTGATAGGGGAACAACTCGGAGGTCGTGGCGTCTGGGAATAGTATTATCTTCATCTGACAAGCTCGAGGTGATATATCCCCACCCGTGAATGTTGATAACAAGCTGTGATAGCAGCACCGTATGTTGATTATAATTCAGTTATGGTCGCAAAATGACCACAGATGTCGACGCGCCCATGAACTCAAATTTATCACCGCCACTACCCTCCTCTCCTACTCTGACCCCTCCTCTGCTCACTGACGGGTCCCCAGTGACCGGCCAGTCTGCCCCACGCAGCGCGCCACACTGACGACGCCGTTTGGCCGCTGCAGGCATGCCAGATGGCGACTCGGCTGCGCCTGCAGCAGTGTTTCGACGCCAGGGAGTTCGTGCTGCCGCTAGTGCTGCTGGACCGCGCCAACATAGTGGAGGCGTTCGTGGCCGACTCGCCGGAGCTGCAGGCCGACCTGGTCGGCCACATCGACGCCATGCTCCACCGCAGTCTGAACACCGTCAGCAGGTGGGCGACAGAATGGGAAGGGGAGAGTGTGCGATGGGGACGGGCCGTTTGGGTAAGGGAGAGCCGTGCGGAGATGGGTTATGTAGTGGAGGTGGTGAGGAGAGGTCGTAGTGGGTGACATCGTGGGTCTTGTGCCACGTACGTAGAAAAGATAAGGACTCATCGTGTGGATGAGTGACACAATGGGGTAGAGCTGTGAGTAGAGTATGCAACTCAGTGGGTCATTGAATACGTAATATTGTGAGGATGGGGCACTATTAGTCAACATCGGGTGGGTAGGTTGGTTGGGTGATGTGGTGAGTAACCAACTTGATCACCCCTTCATATTGCATGTATGACACGGCATTGAGATAATTGGCACAAAACAGTCCCTCTGTCCCCTCGATCTAGTGCAGTGCGTGACCGATGTTCGGAAGTGCATCGCCAGGTTTTCGTACCCATATCGATTGGAGACGTGTGCCCCGCAGATATGCTAGTGTCGTTCCCATGTTGTTCACGTGTCAATGTGGCCGCGCTCCGCAGCCAACTGGGAATGTCCAGCTACTCGAGGGCCACCGTCAACAGCAAGACTCTAAAGAAGCTGATCGAGCGGCTGTGCAAGCGGTTCCAGCTGTCGGTGCGCGAGGCGGCGCCCAACGCGGCACTGGGCAACGCCCGCTCCACCATGAACTTCGTCTTCTACCGCCGCTTCAAGGAGGCGAGCGTCAGTGAGTGAGAGCGCGCTGTGGCCGCGCCGGCGCTCCGGCCTCTCCGGCCGGTCTGGTGGCGGGGATGGCCGAGCGGTTAAGGTGTTGGACTCTGGGTACCAAAGGCACCGTGTTCAACACTCACATCACTGGATATTTCCCAATCAGATGGCCCACCGGCGAAACAGTGCGGGCGGCGCCATTAGCCTTCATCGTGCATAAAGTGTGCCGTCCACTGATCACAGGCACGGATGGAAGTGGGGTCGTTCCGGGGGCGACGGCTGGTTAACTGAATCGGGTGCACCGATAGGTGCAATGAGATGGAACGTCCGACGTACTGGACGTGGGCGTTGTGTTGGTGTTGTCGGACTTGTTTTTGGGCTCTTATTTTTTTTTAACGACTGGAAGCATGTTTGCGGGATGTTGCTACAGAGGCGTCTGTAGCTCAGTGGTTAGCTTGAGCGTGTGGGAGACGATGTATGTGATTCGATTTCCTTCGGTGCCTGCTCTTCCTGTTAGTGTGAGAGACAATCGACGCGATATGACCTCAGCTGCTCAGGGCGTCGCAAAGCCACAAACAACAGGCAATTTTTCATCCGCTGTCCACTTCATCTTTCGTCCTCAATGAGTATAAGCATTATTCAGGGTCTTCACCCTTTTATGAGGTGATTAGTGGTTGTGGACGTGAGTTTTTCAGGCGTTGGTTGGAAGTCGTGGGAGCTTCTCTGACCCGATGACCGGTACACACGGAATGAAGAGCTGAGGGGGTTGAGGATTGAACCCATCGATGGAGTGAACTGTGTCGATCGATTATCAGCGTGCCGATTTGTTTTCAGAGCCGGAGGACTGTGAGGATTTCCTGATGGAGATCCTGGCCAACTACCCAGAGCTGATCCCGGAGGCTCTGGAGCGACTCTGTCGGTGAGAAGGCGCGGCAGACACTGCCCATCTACAGGGGGCGGGCGGTGGTTGTCTGGCCCCTGGAGGCGGCAGGTCGGCCGGTGGGACGGTTGGTCGATCAGTTGGTCGGCTAGTCTGCTGGTCGACTTTACAACCCCGCAGTTACTATATTTGCCAACGGATATATAATGTTTTGCATGGGATGCACTTTTACAATTTGTGTCAATATCCCCACCCGTTTATGAGATATCGCCGAAAAACCGGACGAGTAGGCGGATTCAGCCCCCTCTGGTGCTGGTATTAAGAGCGAAAACTACATCCTTAATTGATATATTTGTATACGGAATGCACACGCACATTTTCGCCCTTCAAGGCCATTTCATAACTGTTGCATCTCAGAACAATATCTTTTTATTTTATTTCGTATCTTGTCAAATATAAACTTGGTCTAGATTACTGATTGCAACACCATAGGCCTCTAAAAAGTGTCTTGGGCAGCTCGATCGGGATGCGAAGTCAGTTTTTTCTTGTATCCGGGTAATGGAGCAAAGAGCCTTTCAAGCGCAGGTCTATGTTGTCATTCAGTCTTTCAGTCAAGTCAGCCTTTGCTGTCAGTCAGGACCAGTTTTTGTTTATTTGTAAGATGCGCATGCTCTCGGCATTGTATGTGTACCGTATGCTTACGTGCACTGTATGTCGTCCACTCAGCTGGAATAAGTTGACTTCGCAAATTTGGAGGCACAATTTCAACGTGTAGTTATGGACCATCCGAGGTCAACATTTGAATTGCGGAGATCTGAATTGTGACTATAGAAGCCTGGTCGAAGCGTCCTACAGCCTAGATAACTAACAAATTAACGAACTGTGACTGTTGGAAAGCAGACTCAGCTCAGGCAGGAGTATGCTATCTGATTTTATTTCAGATTACTCATTAGCTCAGTGTGTGATCCTGCCGACCTATTCGACGGGCCCTCTTCTTGGTGTAGTTATCACCGTCTGCTGTGCCTCTGTGAAGCACTGCCATATAAAATCGTGTGACTTGTGTCTGCATATATTTGTGTTTTTGTCGATGTGCCTAGATCTAGACCGGGCAGCGCCACTTCGCTCCCGTACTCTCACCTTGCAGATCTCAATGTTTGCTTCAAGTGTTTTTATTGCCTGACTGTGGTTCTGTATTTCACGCCCTCAGTCAGTTTCGAGTGGGCCTGTTTTCTGTCATCTTTTTACCCATCATTGACATCCATGCTACCATTTAGGACTGTCAAAATCAGGAACTCCGGCCTCCCGATTGTGTCGAATGGAACTAAAGCTTTAATGTGGCATCGCCGTAGTGCCCTGGCAGTCTATGGACACCAGTCTTCAGAGTATGGAGACGCCAACCGAGCTGTACGATGTGCGATTAGGCGTGATACCCGCGACGATATTGAGCGGTGCATCCTTGGGGTCGGACAGAGTTCGATGTGGCGCCACATCATGTCATTCGTCAGCGACAAGCAGGCCATTCGTAAGCTGCTCGACGTGACGGCTGATGACCTTAACCGATTTGTTGTGGGCGTGGACCGGCCCGTGGTTGGCCAGGTTAGGAGTATGGGAGCGACGCCAAAGATTTCCTACCGTTTGCCACGTGTCGGTATCTGCGCGCTCACCCTGATGTCCTCGTCGCTATTGGAGTTACGAGGCGTCGTCTTTTGGATGAACGGATCGTCGGCCTGCGGCGAAGACGGCATCATTATTTATATTTTCAGTGTGTGCTTTGACTTGATAGATACGGTACTCCTACATTTGGTATATAGACTTGATACGGACTTGATAGATACGGTACTTCCAGCATTACACAATCAAATTTTCTTTATTCCTGAAAGCACTCCCTCGTTTATTCCATCTTCAATTCCGGCGATCTCACGATATCCCTTCCAATTCCAGTGTCGTCTCCACTGTCCCAATCATTGCCAAAATCGTAGAGCGTGACGTGCACCACTAGCCCTACAATTGTCTGTGCGAAAACCACCTCTCTCCAACTCGGCACGGTTTCCATCCTCGTCGCTCGACGGAGACTACCCTGACCTCCATATCTCACCAGATAGTATTCACCTGTGACTATGGTGAGATGACCTCTCTCCTGCTGGATTTGAGCAAATGTGTTGATGTGGTAGACCATTCCAAACTCATGTCAACATTAAGTTGACGGCATCGACACATCCTGGTTTTCGGTTCATCCTCAGAACCATACCCAGAGCGTCGGCCTCACTGACAGTGCCCGTCAGACGAGTCGAAGTCACTGGCTCATGGTCTCACCACTGTGGGGGAGACTTGTGACCGAACCACCTGTCAGGACCACCACATGCATGTCCCGCGGTCCCGCACTGAGATGGAGAAGAGATGACTTGATTACAGAGCACCACTGATGCACAAGACGTTGTAGCCAGAACCGGACTGATGCACTGCTCGCCCTGCTGCATTTTATTATTATTTGTATGACAACCTGTGTGACTGTTCTGTGTTGTTGAACCTTTTTGGCATATTGTTTTGTCATAGCGCAAAGTTGTAATAGCCGGGAGTCCATGTCTGTCTGTATCTTTATCTGTAAATATATATATAAATAAAACGACAACGTCATGTCCTTCGTGACCTGTCTGACCCCAAAGCGGTACACTGACGTCGCCGATGCGCCACTGACTGGTGTGTTGTTTGCAGTGAGGAGGCGCTTCGCACTGCTCTGAACCTGTCCACGACACTGGCCGTGTCGCAGCGCGACCTGCCGTACGCCGTGCAGCAGCTGCTGCAGCAACACCGAGTACCGTGAGCGCCGCCGTGCCGTGGCTGTAGACGGCTGGTGCACCAGTCCTGGGCCGGCAGTGTTGCACGCGTCTTTTGTGGCCAACCAGGCAACCAACCAACCAACCAACCAGGCAGCCATCAACCAGCAAATAACCCACCAACCAACGGCCAACTAAGCCACCAGCCGACCACCAACCAATAAATAGCCCACCATCCAACGTCCAACTAACTCACCAGCCGACCACCAACCAATAAATAGCCCACCATCCAACGTCCAACTAACTCACCAGCCGACCACCAACCAATAAATAGCCAACCAACAAACAACCAACGAACCAGACAGCCTCCAGCCGACCACCAATCAATAGTAACTGGCCACCAGCCAATCACCAATCGACCAACCACCAACCAATCAACCAGCCAGATACCCACCAGCCGACCATCAACCAACCAACAAGCAGCCAACCAGCCACCAACCATCCAACCAAATTATGATTCTCCCCTAGTTGTGAGTCTCCGTACTGTACCACGAGAATCTGGGCATCATGCTGAGGCCTCTCCACATCACTATGTCAGCCGCCGTGCTGAGGGTAATTACATGCTGGCACATGTCACCCACATGTCTATCGATCCCACTTGACATGGGCCTCGGACGGAGCGGAGCTGTCTCTTGCACTGCAAGGAAGGTGGGGAGGGGGAAAGTTCAATTGCTGACCCCCGCAGTGATTTGGTGCCGTAAGTCCGTGGATGACTCTGGGTGACTGATTCCTGACCCCAAAAATGAGTCGGCCCAATCGAGCCTGACCACCTAGCCCTAGAGTGAGATGTACCAGCCCACAGTAGCGCATGCAATTCTGCAGTTACACAACTGACTACCCTGCAGTGGCCCGACCGCCGCCCAAGTGACCCAGGACGGCCGACCCGCAGGGAGCTGGACGGCGACCAGGAGGCGCGCGTGTCGCCCGTCAGCAGCGCCGCAGAGTTCTACCGGTTGCCGGCGCGGCTGCGCGTGGAGCTGGTGGACAGGATGGCCCAGCTGGCCACCATCTGCGAGGATCTGGAGACGGTCGGTGTGGCTGGAGGGCGCGCCCGTAATGATGCACATTTCTGTGCATTTTTTCTTCTGGTTGTGATTTATGCATAGTTGGGTTGCTGGATTGCATAGGCCCCAACTATAATATGAAGTATTTCTGTCGAGGATGGTGTATTTCTAGGCGTATCTCTTAAGGTATGTGGTAATTGACAAATCACTGGTTGTGGATGTAGCACTGCATGATGAGGTCAAATGTCTTCTTTTGTATTGTTTCATATCCAATTTTCTGTTGTGATGTTTAGCTGGAAAGATTCCTCGTGAATAAGCGCGCGGGTCACCTCTTGAGTAAGAACATGCCATTACAGATGCAGGAATAGTATTTTTCGTTGACTGGTTTTCAGAGGGATTGTACACATGTTCAGGTTAAATATACCCTGCATTGTATGTTTAACGCTTCCCTCAAGTTTCATACAGTTACTGCTGGATGTGTTACCCACAGTGATCATATGTGGACATGTCAGGTGAAGGTAGCCCCAGGTGGAGATGACTTGAACTATCACTGTAAGAAGACGCTGCTTCTAGACATATAACATCGTTCTCTGCTCGTCAAATGGTTCTTGTGCCAATGGCACCCTATACGAATACCACCTTCACCGATGCTGAATGTTTCAATTTCGGAAATGGCCAAGTAGCGCGGTGTTGAGTCTGGGGCGGGGGGAGGGGCGCAATGCCCGATGCCACACGTTCTGCCGTCTGAGTCTTGCCGCCTCGCGACAAACCACTTGAACTTCGACTCAGTTGTGGCGTTGAAACGACAAAGAATGTTCACTGCTTCCTGTCACTCGTCGGAGCCCACTCCGCCGGCCGCCGAACGACCTCTCGCCTGTTGACAGTACGATGGATTGGTCGGGCTGGACGCCGAGTGGAAGCCGATCACAGTGAACGACTGGGTTGGCGTGTCTCTGCTCCAGGTGAGAGCCGCGCGTAGCAGCGGCCGCTATTAGCTCTGTCCGACGATGGCCTTGCCACTGGGTGGCGCTGCTTTCCGGCAGTTCCGGCAAGAATGGGTGTTGGTCTTATGAAATGGCGCGCCAGCTGATTCGGTCGGACGCGACGCAAAATGTTGCTCTCGTCGCGTTGACTTCAAAATTGCTCGGCGATCACGGCATGGGGTGGCTGACGGGCTGGTCCGACGTAGCTTCGCTGCAAGTGAACAGACACGGAGCCGTAGTGGTGGGTTTTTGTGGTCTGATGTGTATGCTGGTTTGTTTCTGGGCACCTGTTTACTGGGTAGTGGCATCGACGGGCTACACTCGGGTGCGGATGGTGATGTGCCTTGTGAAATAGGATTTGCTTACTCTAGTGCCAGTTTGATATTAAACATTAATGTTTGGACCTGAATTTGGATCAATTACTTTTAGAGGGGTGCGAGATCAACCAATCAGGTATGTGCAAGAAAGCGCAGGTGATTAAAGAACATAATCAATCGCGTGATATATATATATATATATATATATATATATATATATATATATATATATATATATATATATATATGTTGATGATGCAAACCAGTTGGCTAGCTGCATGAAGGTGCATCTTCCCTGCATGAAGGAGTATCTGGCAAATTAATACTGACAAATGATCATGTAAGAGATGATTCATCCGCCTGGTGCATTCACTCTCTTCCTTGAAAGGACATGATGGGAGAAGGTTGCGCGGCTGGATAAGCCATCCTCAGACACAAGAAAATATAATTAATTAGATAATTTATCCCGTTTTCCGTTCAATATTTAGCACGTCGTTTTGCCAATATTGCCTGGATTGGTTACCAAAGTATTCCTGGTCAGCCGACATTGCTGCTGACCCCGGAAGCCTGTTAGTTAATTAGTGTAGTAACCTGACTACTGCGACCTGGGTGACCGACCCTAACCTCCGACCTCGCTGACCGGCAGGTGGCCACTGACCGGCTGGTGTACGTGTTTGACTTTCTCGAGCTGAAGGTGGCCTCTCCCCTCATGAGTCGCCTTGGCCGAGCCATCCTCTGCGGCGAAAATCTCAAATTGGGTATGTCAAGTGGCTGTGCAATTTTCGCCATTATTAGTACACATGCTGTCTCGTCGCATCGAACAACAAAACGCACAACGTTGGTGCAGCTCCGGTGTGGTACGGAGAACAGCGCTATTGCCCATAGTCGGTGTCTGATTTGGTTGTGCACACTTCGGCCGGCCAGGCCATTGTGGTGGTGGTCTGTCCAGCTGACTGCCACCGGTGTAGCGAAGGACAATCTCGTCCGTGCAGAAGTGGGAGTGCCGTATTGACGGTACTCCCACTTCTGTACGGTACGGTAAATAGGTGATGCCAGATGTGTGCAGTTAATGTAAACCTGTAAACCTTCGTCCTTGTAGGTGCTGCATGTACATGGCCTGTACCTCTGAACACAACAACTTGAGTCAAGTGTAAGAATCGTTTCTGTGCGGTCGGAGGGAATTTTGACCACGAAAGAGGAATCAACGCACTAATTAATCGAAGATTTCCATCAAGATGACTTGATTTACATTCAGACTCGTCCCAGAATATGTCACTGAGATAATGCCTTTGATGAACTCTGGTCCATAAGAGGCCTTCCCTCAATGGCACATTTTGGTACTGGCATCCAAAGTACTCAAGTACTGGCAGGTGGCACCAAAATGCCAAAAATCACTTTGGTTGTCTTGGCTGGCAGACGTAAGTGGAACGGTTCGGCGTGCGGTACGCCCGCGGTCGGGCAGTGACGCCGCCGCCCAGCTGACCGCCGTGGCCGGGGCGCTTGTCTTCGACAGGGTACGACCTGATGAGTGACTTCGACATGCTGGAACAGTCTGTGCCTGCCTTCGGCGCAGCCATTTCGAGCACGCGCAACATGATCGATGTCAAGATACTGTCGGCCCGCGTGGAGGCGGCCTTCCCAAACCTGTTCCCCTACAAAGAAGGTGTGTGCCTGCTATGGGAATTGCTTGCTGGACTGGCCGCTGGGCTATGTGGCCTATGCAGTCGATGTGCCCATAAACCGTAAACCGTAGACCTGGACGCTAGCCGTATAAATATTTGTATCATCGGTGAGACAGTCTGGCTCTGGCGGCTTGTAAACTCTATTGGTTTTGATTAACGGGTGGTTAACGACGAATTTCATGCACATTCACGGCCAATGGCGCCGCCCACACTGTTTCGACGTAGGTGCCGCGGGATTTGGAAGTGTCCCGAGCGGTGCGAGTGTCGAACCCTGAACCTTTGGCACCCAGAGCTCAGCACCTTAACCACTCGGCCATCCCCGCCCCATCTCTCGGGCGTCGCCACTGGCGGCGGCCGTTATCCTGGCTCGCCTGTGAACGGACGCTGTGTGACCATCCGCAGTCGACGCGCCCGTAAGCTGTGCTAGTGCAGCCGCCTCTGTGGTGGAGACCGGCGGGTTCCGGCCGCTGTCGGATGCTGTGTGCTGATGGTGCGTTCGCCCCCGAGCCGGGAGGCTAAGCACGCCAGACCCGGGTCGTGTCAGTCATGATCTGGTGGGCCGTGATGCGAGTGGTCTCGGGCTGTTACCACGTTTTCACCTGTCTGAATAAGGATATCTCAGTTTTGAAGCCCTAGTAGCACATTACTTGGTCGTATAGGTTATCTGCGAAGCTAAACAACGTGGTTGCTACTTTGCAGTAAATACTGTTGTTGGGGTCTATTCTTTGACGATGTCAGTCTGCAAAGGTTATGCATTCTATTCGGGTGTTCAGTTCGTTTCATCCACCAGCAACGCATAAGAAACGAACAAATTAGGCTTACTAACTCAGTACTAGTGCCCTTCGAATATGAAAAATCATAAAGACTGCAGTTAGCCTTGCCATTCTACGACAGCTTTAAATCTAGCCAGTTTTCAGACGCCATCTGTGTTGCCAGTTAGTATTCCATGTACCTTGTCACCATGCTTCCATGCGCCACCACGCCTCTGCGTACCTCTGTCATCCTCTAGGTACGCCGTCACGATGTCCCCGTGTACATTCGCCATGTCTCCGTGTACCTCCGTCACCATGTCTCCGTGCACATCCGTCACCATGTCTCCGGGTACCTCAGCACCATGTCTCCGGGTACCTCCGTCACCATGTCTCCGGGTACCTCCGTCACCATGTCTCCGTGTACCTCAGCATCATGTCTCCGTGCACCTCCGTCATCATGTCTTCGTGGACCTTGTGACAATGTCTTCATATCCGGCAGCACCGACTGGCCGCGGCCAAGACCCTGCCGGCTCGCAGGCCAAGCCTAAGGAGGCGCACAAGGGCCTGAGCGGACTGGTGCGCAAGTGCCTGGGCCGGCCACTCAACAAGGAGGAGCAGTGCTCCAACTGGGACCGGCGCCCGCTGCGCTCCAGCCAGCTGCAATACGCAGGTGAGGCTCAAATGCCAGCTGCATTACACAGGTGATGCTCAACTGCTAGGTGCGATACACAGCTGAGACTAAATTGGTATGTGCGGTACACAGGTGAGGCTCAATTACCATCTCGGGTATGTGGGTGAGGATCATGTATGTGGGTGAGGGATACATTTATATTGGATAATTATGTTTCCCATCTTATGGCACTTAAAGCTGCTCTTATGCCGTCAAAATCTGCGCTGGTGATGAGGTATGGGTAGATGCGATAGTCGGGGATTGACTAGGTTTGGAAGGAGAGGACCGAGCCGGCCTCTTGGACCGGTGGACTTTGATTCACTCCCCATCGTCAGGGGTAGACCGAGGGGAGGCCTGCAGAACATCTTCGTTAGTGGTAGGCGGGGCTTCTGTTTTGTCGTTCTTTTCACTAGGCTGCCTATTCCTCGTAGGCGAGGCGAGAGATACCCGAAAAGTTCGAAGAAGAGCCGTGAGTTGCGCGATCAACTCGGACACCTTGTGGGGTTGTACTTTTGGTGCGGTCATGCTTGTTTTGGTTCTGGAAGAGTACGATTTTTTTTGGGTGCGACCTTTCATAGAGGTCCTTAGTTTCTCTTAAAAAAGTGTTTTGTGCGTGTGCTTCAGCGAAATGAGTTCCATTTCCTTAATGCAATTTGGGCATGCACGGTCAAACCACGTATGGGGGACTTGTCCTGCATCGCAGTTCGCACAGAAAGGGTGCTCAGAAGAGCACTGCTCACTCGAGTGGTCATGGGAAGCACATATGTTGTACGCTTGGCGGCCACGACAAAATTGTGTGGTGTGACCGAATCTTTGATGACAGAAGCAACGCATTGGGTTTTGGAAGAATCGCCTCACTCTCACACGCACGTAGCCCACTGATCGCTGAGGGAAGATCCATCGTGTTGAAATATAAAATAACGTTCGTCAAAATAAAGTTCGCACCTCTCTTTACTTTCATTTTTCTGGCGGCTATCACCATGAAAGTTGACAGCCGATCCACGATCTCATCCTCTGTATCATCTCTTAGGTCAAAGGATTGTATCACTGCACGCGAGGTGTTTTGTGTACTATGGGGTTCCACGGTGATTGTGATTGTTTCTTCCTCCTTTATCCCGTTCTTACCCACGCCATACACAAACTCAGATGATCGCAGAGTCGTATCTGCCTGCTCTGCCACCGCAAATTCAACCTCCAGAACACCGTCCTTCAGCTTTTCGCATCTCATGACCTTACCGAACCTGTCACATTCGTCCCACCTTTGGAAGGGGGACAGGGACGCAAGACTCTTGCTAATTCCTCGGAAAACCAGCACACGAGGTACGAGGAGCTCCCTTTGAGATGGTACCTCCTACCATCCGAGGGGGAGCACCGATCACTGCATATATGGGGCCTGGTCTGGCCCTCACAAGAGGGACCGTTTTTTTTTTTTTTTTTTTTTTGGGGGGTTGTATATACCATAAAGTGCCTTGGTTTGCACTCCTCGGGCGCCCCACCACATAGTGACTCAACGGGGGGGGGGCGCCTTGGCCCCGCGGAAAGGAGATCACCAGGCGCCCGAGAAGCTGTACGGGGCAGGCGGCGCCTTCGCCCAGCCAGTGGAGAGACTCACCACCCCGGCCGGGATCTAGCACCGCCCACCCCTTCACCCCGACCGGCCGGGCCGGCGGGCACTGGGAGGAGTCCCAGGCCCCCGGCCCGAGGCGATCAGCCACTTGGCCTGCCCACCCATCCGGGATATCGGGACCAAAGAGGTGTGTTGATCCCCCGTCACAACTAGCACCGTGCGACGGGGACCTCGACCTCCAGGACTCCGTCAACCCCAGGACGGGCCGAAGGGGCGCGGCTACCCCAATAAAACTGAGCTGGCGGGTAGGACCGGGGAAGTTGTCCTAACTGCTCATAGTTGGTGTTGGATAGTTGGTGTTGCAGAGCCACGTGAAGGACGTGCATGTTGGGACGAGATGGGCATTGGAATGGAAGCGTGTGGATGGAAGGACGGGTGAGGCACTCTTAGTCTGACATCCCCCCAGCTTCCTGGTGCTTTGGCTGCCGGATCCTTGAGGCACGCACCCCCCATACCTCCTCCCACCACCACCACCACCACCACCACGAAAAGGTGATGCCTCGTCGGGGGAGTGCAGTATGCAGGTAGGGATGAACTGCGACTGCATTATGCAGTGGAGGCGGACCAACCAGGTGCAGTATGCAGGGGAGGCGGTTCAACTAGCTGCAATAGCAGGTGAGGTGGTCCAACCAGCTGTAGTATGCAGGGGAGGCGGACCAACCAGGTGCTGTACGCAGGGGGCGGTCCAACCAGGTGCAGTACGCGGGGACGCGGTCCAACCAGCTGCAGTGCGTAGGGAGGGCGGTCCAACGAAACAGTGGAGGCGACACACCATACCAGGCAGTCAGTACGGGATCTCGTCACACGCGTCCCACTCACTCGCCGCTGTGCTCTTGATCTCGATGGTCCTGAGCGGCGGTATCGGTGGTGTCATCTGACAAAGCCGAACCTGTGCCGCCAGCCTGCGACGCCTACTGTCTGCTGCCTGTGTACGAGCTGCTGCGCGAGCAGCTGGCGCGCCACCATAACACCGACCCGTACCAGGTCCTCAAGTGCATCATCACGACGCAGGGCACGACGGCCGGTATGGCCATGGCCGGCCGGCCGCCGCCGTCCAAGACAAGGCAGCGCAGGCAGCCGGCCTCTGTCAAGGTCAGGGACAGCGCCGCCGGCCGGGACATAGGGTCACCAGGCGAGCCGATGATTTCCCAGTGTCTCGTCTTGAAAGGCGCCGAGCCAACGTTGAGTTTGTGTTTTCAATGTTGTGTCAGGAGTGGAAATGTTTGGATGGTTCAGGTCGACTTTTTGTACTTTGTGACAAAAAGGCTGAGGCCAGTGCACCCTGAGCGCGCGGAAAACAAGACCTCTGCCTTCGCCCAGGGAGATCAACCGTGTTCTGTGATGTGGTAAAATCCAGCTTTCTGAGCTAAACTTGTCCTTTTTAGTTCCGATATTACACAAAGGTGATGTTATTTAAGCAACAGTATGAGTCATTCCGTTGTCCATCCGCTAAATCAAAGTATCATCGCATGCTGCTTACATTATCACGTGGAGCCGACTACGCTGTTAAAATTATGATTTCTCGTTAGGTATGTGATGTCGAAACGAGAACAGCAGGATGTCGAAATCTCCATGGGAATAACCCAGTATTGAGACAATTGCGTACATGTCACTATTCCGGCTTTGCGTGTTTTGAGAGGTACCTAATTTGGGGACGCCGATATTTATGATAACGATACAAACACCTATGCTATAAACTGGTATTGTATAGCATGCACATCATAGATAATCCCTTCACCTGAAATTCCGCTACGGAATGTTTGCTATCATGATCCCGGATATGTTATGATGAGCATAAGCATGATACTTGCGAACGGGATATAGTTAGAAACGAGAAATGAATGCTTCACAAACACGCACCGAGTGGCGCGATGTCGATACTTCTTCGGGAAGGATGTCGATTCAGTGTTCGGTAAGTGGTATATTCCACCCTGTCTCACGAGTAATTTATCACTGGATGTCTAACATGTTAGAGTGAGGAGTGCCTAGTGGTAATGCGCGGCCTTTATGCATCTAGAAGATGCGACACCATATAACGCACATCGATGATACCACCACTAACGGGTGATCACGGTCGAAAGAACTTGGTCACCAAGCTCTGAGTTAGGAGTATAGGACGTGACAGACTTGTCTGTCCAGCGTGCACACGAACATCATACATCGTACGTCGCGACAGACGAAGGGCTTCCATTCGGTCAGTGCACACCTGGTATGGCTGAATCGACACCGGCAACAGACGTTTTCTGCCGCAGGCGGCCGAGGTGGAGAACCTGCCACCTCCCAACGCGCGCGCCATTCGTCCCGAGGCGTTTCGCGTCGTTTGCGATACCATGGTGCAGGGTCTCGGCAAGAAGCTGCGCAGCATCGGCGCCGACGCTGTGATACTAGGTCAGTCGCGGTCATGGGTCGGTGGGGTGGTACTGTGATCATGGGCCAGCATTGCCAGACACCAGCGGTCTCACATAGCTGGCTATGATACTGGGTCAGTCTCGGGTGGTGTCGCGGTCATGGTCGGTGGGGTGGTACTGTGACCTTGGTCCAGCAGGGCCAGAATCCAGTGGCCTCATAGCTGGCTATTGAAATTGATGGCATATATTCATTTTAAGCACTGCGCTCACTGTGCTTCAAGGTGTGGTTTTCTGATGCATGCATTCTATCTAATAATGTGGATATATTCTTCTGAAAGAAACATGCGATATGAACTGCTGTTTTGTATATGCCTTTATTACTGCATGCTTTTTAAGGTGTTAGATGGGGGAGAGGGAAGATAGCCAGCTGATGTGTGTTCCTGTTTACTTGCAAGTACATCATGTGCACCTCTTGAATCAGTATAAATATGGCATGACTCCTAAATATATGACAACGAATACATTGTACAGACACCTGAATGCACGCCTGCCTGTTGGAAGACAGTCGTCAGTATGGTGTGTCGCAGCACCAGCTACACCACCGCGCGGCCGCGCCGTCACACGCGTGCGCCCGTGCCGCAGACAACGGTGACGAGCACGAGACGTGCGTGGCGCTGTGGCGGCGCGAGCAGCGCGTGATCCTGACGCGCGGCCGCGACCTGCATCGACGCATGTCGGCCCAGGTGGCCGCCGGCCACTGCTACCGCTTGGAGGCCGAGTGCGCCGGCGACCAGCTGGACGAGGTGGTGCGCCACTTCCGGCTGGACGTGGCGCCCGACGACGTGTTCAAGCGGTGTCAGGTGAGAGGGGAGGACGTCCGGTGCTGCTGGCTTAGTTGGCGATGCTTGGTCGGGCAGTCCGTTGGGCGGGAGGAAACGATTATATCGCGCTGGGCAAACAGAGGCGCGATAAGATGATGTTCGGTTTTGTGAGTGGAAATGTGTGCGTGGCATTTGGTGAGTGGTGGCGTGCTTAGGCGACACCAGACCCGCCGGCAGCTCGTTCTGGTGATGTTCGCGTTCAGTCAGACTTCTGAGCGGGGATGTGTTTAGGTGACATGCCCGCGTGCAGCTCGTTCCGACGGTGTTTTCGTTAAGCCGCACTCTGCCCACTGTTCAGGCAGTGTGCGGTCCGGTTTGTTCGGAGCCGTGCGGCGGCCGTTACGCACCGCGACTGTTTTAAATGTGCGATTATTATTTGTTTGTTTATTGGATGACTCTCGACGTACTTTATGGACGATCACGGCTAATGGCACCGTCCACACTGTTTCGCCGGTGGGTCGCAGGATTGGGAAATGTCCCGAGTGGTTCGAGTGTTGAACCGGGGACCTTTGGTACCCAAAGCTCGGTCGTCCACGTGCCCGACCATTTTTGACGGACTGGCCGACGGTGTGTGCTGGCGCGGTCTGGCGCCGACGGCCTCCGAGCGCATGGGTCGTCCGAACGTCGCGTGGCGGTTGGCTACTGCGACGGACGCCGACCGGTGGGCACGCTGCGACAGGTCGGACGGCCGCAGTGAGTCTGGGTGTGGGCTCCGACTGACCGTGCGTCAGTCGGTGACGTGACGTGCCGTGCCAGCAGCACTGCAACTCGGGCGACTACTGGAGGGTGCCGAGCCGCGTGATGCGCGCGCTCTGCGACTCGGACGAGGAGGGCGGCGGGAAGTGGGTGCCGCTGGAGCTGGACCCGACCGGCGTCCGGGTGAACGTCCTCACCAGCCAAGTCGGGTGAGTCGGCGCCCGAGGAGGCGACCGGGCTCGGCAGCAGTGCCTGCTCCAACTCGCCACGCTTGCGTTGTCATGTGCATGCAAATACGACTGTCGTTGTGTAGGACACCATCAAGGTGACCGGAGCCACGGCGATTCTGGAACACCCCATTAAAAACGAATACATGTCCTGCCAGGTCACACGAGATGATTATCTTGTAACCCGGTTACACAGCCCATTTTTTGTCGGATTCCATTTCCCTTCAGATCTGGCCAGTGCTGTCAAGATCTTCCCTTCTTCCGGTGCTGCTTCACCGCCCGTCTCCTCTGCAGCCATCGTCTTGCGACGTTATCAGCTGGATTGTCTCCCCTCCCGGCAACCATCCCCATGCGATGGACGACCCGTTACAGCAGCCGTATTATCGCCCTCCCGGCCCAACATCTCCGTGTGACCGACGGCCCGTTACAGCAGCCGAACTGTCGCCCTTCTGCCCCACCGTCACCATGTGCTGGTGTGATAACGGACGGACGGTTGCAGCAGCTGTATTGTCGCCGTCCTGCCCCACCGTCACCATGTGCTGGTGTGATAACGGACGGACGGTTGCAGCAGCTGTATTGTCGCCCTCCTGCCCCACCGTCACCATGTGCTGGTGTGATAACGGACGGACGGTTGCAGCAGCTGCATTGTCGCCCTCCTGCCCCACCGTCACCATGTGCTGGTGTGATAACGGACGGACGGTTGCAGCAGCTGCATTGTCGCCCTCCTGCCCCACCGTCACCATGTGCTGGTGTGATAACGGACGGACGGTTGCAGCAGCTGTATTGTCGCCCTCCTGCCCCACCGTCACCATGTGCTGGTGTGATAACGGACGGACGGTTGCAGCAGCTGCATTGTCGCCCTCCTGCCCCACCGTCACCATGTGCTGGTGTGATAACGGACGGACGGTTGCAGCAGCTGTATTGTCGCCCTCCTGCCCCACCGTCACCATGTGCTGGTGTGATAACGGACGGACGGTTGCAGCAGCTGCATTGTCGCCCTCCTGCCCCACCGTCACCATGTGCTGGTGTGATAACGGACGGACGGTTGCAGCAGCTGTATTGTCGCCCTCCTGCCCCACCGTCACCATGTGCTGGTGTGATAACGGACGGACGGTTGCAGCAGCTGTATTGTCGCCCTCCTGCCCCACCGTCACCATGTGCTGGTGTGATAACGGACGGACGGTTGCAGCAGCTGTATTGTCGCCCTCCTGCCCCACCGTCACCATGTGCTGGTGTGATAACGGACGGACGGTTGCAGCAGCTGCATTGTCGCCCTCCTGCCCCACCGTCACCATGTGCTGGTGTGATAACGGACGGACGGTTGCAGCAGCTGTATTGTCGCCCTCCTGCCCCACCGTCACCATGTGCTGGTGTGATAACGGACGGACGGTTGCAGCAGCTGCATTGTCGCCCTCCTGCCCCACCGTCACCATGTGCTGGTGTGATAACGGACGGACGGTTGCAGCAGCTGCATTGTCGCCGTCCCGGCCCACCGTCCCCGTGTCGTCTGTGTGACCGCTCGCGTGGCCCGTTCCAGCGGCTGCGACGTGTACGTGAACGCCAGCCTGGTGCACCGCAACACGCTGGACACGGTGGACACGTTCTACGTGTGCCAGGGCTGCGGCCACGTCTACTGGCCCGGCTCACACCACGACAAATACGTGGCTGAACTCGGCCGCATCGTGCGCGACCCGAACGTGAGTCACGCACGGTCACGCTGACTCCATCAGCAGTCACGCCACCATCAACGGCAGACGGTACGGTAGTCGGCGGTGCCGTCTACCGCGTGCAGCATTAAGTGTGTCGGTCCGCACTCATGTGTGCGGAGCCGCCGCAGCTCAGTCGGTAGGGTGTTGGAGTCTTAATCGCAAAATTGTGAATTCAAATTCCGGCGGAATTACCGAGTCCACCCGGTATCAATCGGCGTGAGAGGTTGGCGATGCTATATGACCTGGCAGTTAATTGGGTCGTAAAATGACCCAGGGTTCTTCTGTCACTCGCGTGTGTGAACCTCAGTGCTTGGGTACGGTCTGTCCGTGACTTTTGGGGTGCGCCATGTATGCGCGTACCGCGGGACATTATCGAATCAGTTCTGCGTTAGCTGTGGTTGGCACGAGGGCCTGGTGCCACGACCCGCTCCCACTATCGGGCGCAGTTCGACAGTCAAGCTCATCTGAGAAATGCTAGGATTAATTAAAGTAAGCCATGATAAAAGTCGCGTAGCCACCCGCATTGGGCTTCGACACGAAGGCAAGCCAACAGGTCAATGGGCGGTATAGGATCTGCGTAGTTAACACACCCACTAGCTAGCCAATCCGCGTCCAGCTGCCTTCGCACGGCGCCACCAGTCACGCATGCTGCGCCACCAACATGCGCGACGGCTTGGACGGTGGACAGTGATGCATCTTTACCAACACGAGTAGACTTTTACTTATATTTTTACACCGGGTTTGACCGGAACTACTCTTACAGACAGTTAATGGATGAAGGAAATCGTCGGAGCGGGCCGGCGCCCCACGTGCATGTCAAGTTCCGCCCCTGACGCACGGCGCGTTTGGTCGACCAACCCCGACCACGTGACCGGCGACGCAACCCCGACCACGTGACCAGCGACGCAACCCCGACCACGTGACCGGCGACGCAACCCCGACCACGTGACCGGCGACCAGCCCCGACCACGTGACCGGCGACCAGCCCCGACCACGTGACCGGCGACGCAACACTGACCCGCGCCGCTCCGCAGGAGGGTGCCTGCGGCGGCCCGCCGCCGGCCGGGACGGTCACCTCGCGCCTGGCCACCATGAGCATGGCCTGCGACACCGACTCCGACTCCGACTACGGATACTAGCGGCGGACGTGGCGCGCGCGTGGCCGCCGCTGACGCGTTCGACGCCGACGCCAGGCAGCGGCGCTGCGGCGGGCGCGGTCGGCTGCCGTCAGCGGCGCCCGCCGTCTAGGTCAATTGAGCACGTACCGGCGACGCAGTGCACTGCGCTGTCGCAACGGCCGGCCGACCGGGTGCACCGTGTCGCCGCAGGACCGACGATCGCAGGGCCTGTGCTGGGTGCCGGGCGGTCGCCTCGGGGGGGGGGTGAGCTGGAGACGCCGCCACTCGACCGAGAATCTAGCCGAATTATTATACGCTGGGCTTTGTTCTGTTGCTTGTTGCCATCTATGGCGCGCGTGACGGCTTGTGTTGTGGCCGGGTCCCTACACTGCCCTGTACTGCCATGGGCGCCGGGAGCTGGCGCCTGTCGCGTGCCTCCCGTGTGTGTGTGAGATAGCCATCCGTGACCCGTTCTGCAGTTAACCCCTTGTTGTTTTACCGGGATACGTTTCGGAAGCGGAGCTGGGCTGAGTGATCCGGTGGTGTACCTTTGGTGTGCCCCTGAGGTACATCTGATGAGTCATTGGTGTACGGCTGGTGCAACACCAACACACCACTGACGTGCATCTGATGACTCATTGGTGCACCTCTGGCGTGCGGTTGATGCACCACTGGTGCACACCTCGTGTACGGCTGGTGTGTAATTAGTGTTCGTCTGGTGCACCGTCTCCTGTGCTGGAAACCAGCCCCAGCTGGCGCGGCGTCTGGCTGGGGTCCGCGAGTTCGCATGGGAGCGCCCCGCGGTAGCGAGTGTCGGGCGGTGCCGCTGTGATAGGCAAGTGTACAAACTGCGTGTTGTGCTGGCTCGGCTTCGTCTCTCAGTGGTAGGCTGGATAGGATGGCTGGGATAAAGCGGCGGCTGCGGTCGCACCGTGTAATACACGAGCCTCCGCGCTGCCACCAGAAGGTGTGTTTCGAACCTCCGAGCTGCCGCCGGGCGGTGTGTTCGAACCTCCGCGCTGCCACCATGGGCGCTACATGACCAAAGTAGTCGATGCGCCCTAAAGCCCTAATAACTAACTAACGGGCTGCCACCAGACGATGTGTTACGAACCTCCGGATTGTCCCCGAGCGGTGTGTTACGAACCTCCGGGCTGCGATGTATCAAAACCATGCAACGTATCACAAACCTCCGTGCTGTCATCAGCTATTACCACGAACCTCCGGGCTGCCACTAAGCATTGCCAGAAAACTCCGAGCTGGCACCAGACGACGTGCTGCGAACCACTCTGGCTGACACCAGGTCTCACGGATGAAGGCTGCGGGTGACAGCGGGCCTTCGCATGGTATTCCGTTCCTCATGTATGACACTGTTCAGTCGCAGCACTGGGCCACTCATGTTCTGAAACTACGCATATAAATGTTATGATTTCTACCGCTTTACAACAAAAATGAAAACGGGGAATGGGGTTGTTGCACGTGGTTTAATTTCAAGCTGCGAAAAACTTCATTAACACGCGCCCTGGATGGGGGCAAAATCCGCCCACCCCTCCGGTTTTTCGTAGATAACTCCAGCTTTTACTGGCAGGTATACGCCATTGTTTGTGCACCTGCTTACAAATAACCGGTGCGTTGTTTAAAGTAAGAAAAACGAAAATCGACCGAAATTTTTCGCGTTAGGGGTCGGTGAAGTAAAAAAGAAAAAAACATTTCAGCGCCAGACCACAAATATCGGCGCTGATGCGCTCCCCGTATATTGGCAAAAAGGAAGTGTTCTTGGCAACACTAGCGACTTATTTGACGTACATTATTATGCTACATTGTTTCAAAGTCATGTCAAGTCACCGAGGTCAAGTCAGGTCAAGTTCATGACAGGTTAGCATACGCCCTGAAAGGGTGGAGGGCGAAATCCGCCCACCACTCCGATTTTTCGTACATAACTCCATATTGTATCGGGCCGATATACGCCATTTTCCCGTACCTGCTTAGAAATGATCAGACGCATTGTTTAAAGCAAGACAAATGCAAATCGGCCGAAAAGTTTTCATGTTAGGGGCCGTTAAAGTAAAAACAAAATTCGCAGCGCCAGACCACAAAAATCGGCGTTGATGCGCTTCCCGTATATTGGCAAAAGGGAAGTGTTCTTGACAACAACTAGCGACTTGCTTGATCCATATTGCTATGCTATATAATTTAAAAGTCGTGTTAGGTCGCCGAGGTCATCATGGCAGACTAATGGAACCAAACTTGGTCAACTGGAATGTTGTCACAGATGGATTGATTGATTATTTGGGCTTAAGGGCGCGTGTCACAGATGGAAATGACTGCCATGCGATTGGTGTTACTTTGCATGTTACTCCATATACATCCGGAAATCTACTGTTTGTCATTGTGTGCCTAAGCGTTTCTATACTGCATTCATGTATTTCACTCCTTTCTTTGAGAAGTCGATTTTGCCAGGCCGCCAAACTGAGCAGTCGGGTGGGCAGTCCGGTTCCGGTAACTGGAGCAGGTAATGACCTGATAAAGTGCTCCTATATAGGTGACCTGAGGTCAAATGGCGGATGTGGCATCTGTATCGCATCATTAGTAATGTCCGAAGCATCATTAATGCCAATTTTGGAGAATTTAAACACAGTCCTAGCGATCGATAACAATGACAAAGCCAAGGCCACGCAAAACCAGAAAAGTTTGCTATTTTTACCTCATTTGACATTGAAGATATTGACCCAGTGTCACGAAATCTGCACACGATACGGAACTATCGTGCCCATCCACCCTGCGAATTTCGTTGCTGTAGCCTTAATAGGAGCCGAGATCTTAGGGGGGCGGAATCCGCCCCATCCAGTGCGCGTAATTTTCAGAGGCCCTCCGGGGCGCGTGTTAAATATGCCTGTATAAATATGTTCATTTTTGATGCATGGATGCTGTTTAGATGGTTATTGGGTCCAGGGGCGAGGATTCGAATTACCCATGGGGTCAGGTCAGCACTGAGATAATGATCACTGATGCGCTGTTTGTGGCCTTGATGCAGCTCAGAAAACAATTTTCTAAATTAGCAATTTAAAGTTTTTTTCTCGTCGATTTTTTCTTTCAGAATGCCATGTTCATCAGGGTGATTAAGATGATGTGACCACTTATCTTATATGCAAATGCTTACTCTTCATGTGAGCAAAATAATGCCAAAGAGGTCTTTGTGTTAGGTAACATAGCATGCAAATAAACGTGTTAAAAATGCAGCATAACCTAACGAAGCTAGCCAAACATACCTTTTAAGAAAAAAAAAAAAATGCTGAACAATATATTTTTTCAAAATGCTCACCATTAAAAAGGAAACCTAACTTAGCCTAACCTGACCAAACGTGGCATAGGCTGCTTTTGAATACAAAATTACAATTATGTATTGTAAAAATGTTTGTGGAACTTTTTGGTATTATTGTGCTTTAAGGATGTAACGAGAAAAGTTTTATGAGTGCAGTATGACCAATGCAATCAATGTTGCTATACGGTCAAATGACCAACCAGCCAACAAAGAATAGTTTTTACATGCATTTGCCTGTGTAAAGGAAGCATAAAGGTTAGGTATGGTTAGATTATGTTAGTTTAGGTTTTTAAGTTGAAAAATATATCGAAATTTTTTATTTAAAAAACTGAAAGACATTTGCACAGAAAATAAGTGATCCCATCACCTTAGTCACCTTCATGAACATGGTACTCAGAATAAAAATGAAAAATATCACAAACACCTTAACTGCAAATTTACCATTGATTTTTCTTCTAGAGCAACTTCTGTTAGGTTAGGTTGGGTAGTTTTGAAATATTACAATTTTTTGTCAGGAAATAAAATGCTTAAATTGTTTTCGAACTATATTTTTGGGATTTAATTTCACCAGACAGGTCCGGCTAGATTACGTTAGGTTATGCTGCATTAAATATACATCTTCTGCTATGTTACCTAATTCAAAGCGCCCTTTCTTCATGTTATTTTGCTCAAACATGAAAAGCAAGCATTGGCACAAAAAATGAGTGGTCCCATCATATAGTAACATTCATCAACATTCCATTGGAATTATACATTCCAAGAATTCATAAAAGGCAAGTTAGGTTAGGTTATTCTGCATTCGTATTATATTTTTGAAGCATTTCTTTTCATGCTATGTTACCTAACTCAAAGCATCTTTTTGGTGTTATTTTGCTCACAACCTGAAAAGTAAGCATTTACACAGAAAATGAGCGGTCCCATTGTCTTCGTCACATTCATAAATATTGCATTGGAACAATACATTCCATGAATTCGTAACACTTTAAAGCTCAAACTTACCACGAAACTTCCAAGAATTTATAAAGCACTTTAAAGAATAAACTTACCACCAAACCCATTTGTTTGCTCTATGGAGAAGAATGTGTGGAAAAACGCATCTTGTTACCACTTTAATGCACAATAATACCCAAATATGGGATATTTGGCATCAATATGGAAACCCCGTACCGAAATCTCAGAAGGGCATGGACTGGACTTGTTGAAGCTTACCTGCCAACTTCTTCCCCTACTGTTTCTTTGGGAATGAAATATCAGCAGGTTAGAACTGTTTAATATCACACCAAGCTGCAGACACATCAAGTGTGATGTACAATCTTACGTCAAAGCGCACAATTGTGTAACTAGCCGGAGTTCATAACAGCGAGAGCGCAATGTTGTAATCAGGGGTAGATCCATAAATTGTCACGGGGGCACTTGTCTGGCTGGGCTTTATTTCTTTGGAGCGGCACCACTGCGAAAGCACCTGCCTCTGGATGCAAAATTCGAGGGGAGGGTTGTACTCTGACCTTCCAGAAAACAACTCAGCATTTTTATTTGATAGGGGTGCCTCGGGCTGAACAAAACCAAAAATTCGAGCAGGTACACTAGAACCTTTTCAGAGGGGCACCTTTTCCTGGCCTGGGGAAGCTAACCTCCACGTGGAGGTACATGTCCTCGGTGTCACACCCTTTATCCAACATGGTTGTCATTGCATCGAAATATGTGCCAGTAAAACAATAAAATATGAAAAAAAAAGTTGTAGGTCCATATTTTCTACCATAAAATCATCGTCCAATGTTTTTTTTTTCCTGCTGCACGAGGGTAACGTTTAACATACAGCATTGCTCCATGGTGATCGTGAGATCGGGTTCAGCACATTCGACATAAATATAGATGTTCGTAGGCAGCGTTAAGTAGTGAAACTTGTGAATTTTGATATCCTCTTAAAAAATATCCTCTTTAAACAATGGTAAATCTCAAAAATTGTACTATATTGAAATTTAATTGAAGTGGCTAGAAATGACATTGAAAGTGGCTGAATTCTAAGGATTCTTTTTGGGGGAGAGGGGGCGGCTCCTCTATCCTGTTCAATTGTCATACGCAAGAAGAGTGCCCTCGAGTACATTGAGTGCGTCCCATACCTCCGGGCTGCCACGAGGCATTGTCACGAACCTCTGGGCTAGTGCAAGGCATTGCTATAAACCTCCGTGCCTAAACCTGGCGGCGCGCTGGGATCCTCTTCCAGCTGCCACGGACCGTCGGCGCGTTTCACGGGTAGTCGAGACTTTTTTTACAACTGCTCGTTCACAGAACTGCGCCACTAATGGTCTGAAACTACGCATCGAAAGCTTTTATAGTCTCACTTTTTTACAGCACACATGAAAACTGGCAATGGAGTTGTTGCAAGTGGTTGGATTTCGAATGTATAAAAATCTCCCTTAAGTATGCCTACTCGTTTATGTTGCATTTTTGATAGATGATGATGTTCCAGATGGGTACTGGGTATTATATTGGGTTCAGGGGCGGCGGATTCAAATTAGCCATGTGGTCAGGGCAGCACGGGGATAATCGTACCCGGATGCGCTGTTTGTATAATTTACATGATTATTTCGCACAACCCAATTTTTATTTGCACTCGGTGGGGTAGGGGTTCAAAGACTTTGATGCGATCCATTCCACAACTCCATGTAATTTGATATCGGTAATGGCATGCCGAACATTATATATACGTAGCGTAGAGCTGGTGAAGCGTCCGTTTGCCTTAGCGAGGCTCCGCGAAGACTCATCTCGGTCGCTCGCCCAGCCTTTCCCTCGCCCACTTTGTTGCCTCTGTACACAAGGTGTGTGAAACTCTGAGTGAGAAGTGAACAGAAAGTTAAATATGTAGGAGTAAATAAGAAGAGAAAGTGAAATATCGAGCCAAACCGGCGTACCTATACGCTACACGTGGCGTGAAGTGACTGGACTCATCAGTGGACTTTTCTGCTGGTTATTCCCTTGCTATTGCTGGTAATTGCACAGTAGTGACTGGACGCCTGCAAAAACTGAGTGAGTGCAGAAGTGACAGAGCCTTTCTCTATAGTGACGTCCCTTTCACCAGGCACCATCTACTGCCCGTGGCTGGTCTACTTTCCGACAAACGACTTGGTGCCACTCGGAATTCTTGTGTATCCAACAACAGTGATCGTCTATCTTATGTCGTCTATCTTCAGCTCTACTAGTTTTCACCATGCATATGGACATCATGAGGCTGCTGCTATCCATCGCCCTGGTCAAAATATTCACCGCCATCACGTCCTCCGGTCAGCAACGCGCAGGCAGCCATCCCGTCCGTGACGTCATCAACGCCGCGGCCTTCGCCCCCGCCAGTCACCAGCCTCACCACTCCCGAGCGGTCAACCGAAGGGATCGTCTCCGTTACCAAAACAGCGCCTACAGCAACACGCTGGGGAAAGCGCGGCGCCAGGGGTGGCAGACGATGCGGATCACGGGGCGGAACAAGTCACGCGACAGCTCAGCAGTAAAGGTCAGCTTCACCTGGGACTTCGTCAATACCCAATCTATCAAATCTAAGCTACTTGGGCTACACCACGACCTTCGTTTCTTCCTCTCTAGACTTAGTTGTGGTGACTGAGACCTAGCACCCCCATGCGTCTCATTAACTTCCCTGGTTACCAAGTAAAACGCGCGGACCGGCCCCGACTCTAGTCGTTACGGTGGGGTGGCGATTATTACCAAGTCAGCTCTATTACCGTTTTGAAAATTCATACACCTCCAAACTCGAGCTCCAAACGAGAATCACTCTGGGCCATAGTCGAAAGGAAAAGCTGGAAACATTTCAATTCTGGCGACAATTTATCGGCCTCCTCGTAACTGCCTTAAATGATGGCTTCGCTGAGCTCGAAAGACAGGTGCAATTGGCGGCACTGAACTTTCCGGTGCTTTCTACTTCGCAGGTGGTCTAAATTGCAACCTTCTCGACACAGCTAATGGCCCCAGCAAAACACACCTGTTTGAGTACATAAGCAACTATTCACTTACTGTGACAGTGAAGCGCCATACATTCGCCACAAGTCTATTAGATGTCATAACAAAATCGCCCGTCTCTGTCGGTAGAACCAGAGTGAGTTTCTGCCACTACAATCCCCACAAATGTATCATATGTTTGATTAAAGTAAACAGGCCTACCTCAGCTAACACCGTGATAAAGTCACGTACTTTCGGACGAGTGGATACCTTGGAACTGACTCTTGGCCTTGGTGAGATCGACTGGGTCCAGGTCACTGGTCGCATCTCGGTAACTAACAAATGGGACACCCTGCCGAGATTGATGATACATATTCTCAATAAGCATCTGTCACTCAGAAACGTAAAAATTCGGGAACCCAGCAACACATGTTGGCGAAGCTACCAAACAGCTCATGCATCGGCGAAATGTAGCTTTGCACTTGCAAAATAAAAGCACATGCAAAGTACTTAGCCGACAAGTTCGGTCAGCTATTAGAGTTGACTGTAAGGAAGATATTAGCGGAAAGATAGCTCAGAAAGGCCCGTCAGCTGCGTGGCGTACTATCAAGCCCATTATGGACACCAAAAAAGGCTCTCATAGAGTTCAACCTCAGGTTCTACCTGAGCAGCTAAATCAATATTCTGTTAGTGTCGGACCAAAGGTATCAACGGAGGTCAAACACCACGCAAACATGCCTGAACACGCACACACACACATATACCTCCCAGTTGCCGGCTAGCGCGTACGTCTATACCAGCTCCTATAAAGTATCACCCATATCTCTCGAACAGCTAGCCAAAATCGTCATAAACATGAGAAGCGCAAGTGCGTGCGGACCCGACGGGATCTGTATTAAGTTATCAAATTTCTGTTCTTTTTTATCGGCGAAGTGCTGCTCGACATTATAAACACATGCCTGACCATAGCTGATATCCCCTCCACTTGGAAACAGTCAATAGTAACTCCCATTTACAAATCAGGAGATCCTTCGGATCCTTCAAATTTTAGGCCCATCTCATTGGTTTCGGTTATCGCCAAAATCACTGAGAGGGTAGTGCAGAAACAACTTTATGACTACCTGAACTCAAACCACCTACTGGCCCAAACTCAGCACGGCTTCGGACCACGACACTATACGGAAGCCGCTCTTTATCTCAGTCACGAACAAAATACTAGCAGCAATGGACCGTTCGGAAGTAGCTCTCCTTTGCATTTTGGACCTCAATAAATGCTCCGACGTAATAGACCACACCAAACTGCTCACTAAACTAGAACTCCATGGAATCGATACCGACTGGTTTAGGGCATATCTGGGAGATCACACGCAGGCTGTTAGCATCTCTGATCAACGCGGAAGCAGGCATATCTCCTTTCTCCCAAACAACATCACAGGTGCCTTCAAGGCTCATCATTGGGTCCGCTCCTCTACTGCATCTTTTCGAACGACCTCGTTTTGCACGTCCCGGTAGCACACGTCACTCAGTTCGCAGACGACACCCAGGTCCTCATCTCCTGTCGCAAATCTGATCTCCGAAATCTGATGTCAGATGGAGACACGTTTGAATCAACTCTACTACTTCCTGGATAACGGTTTGAAGATGAACGTGACCAAAACTTAGCTTCTTACGTTCTGATCGCGTCAACATCTTCGTAATATTACCCCAATGCAAATGTGCTTTAGAGACACCGTGATAGATGAGAGCCATTCGTGTAAGAACCTTAGGGTGCTAATTGATTGCCACATATGGGATTCCCATGTAGTTGTGGTTCGCAAGTGCATTGGATTCCTTCTGGCCCTGAGCTATCTGCGTCGCCACCCGCCCATTAGTACTCTCTTCACTATAGTCAATACCCAGTTATATCCAACATCCGCTACTGCATATCTGTTTACAGAACGGTTCGACAGCAAACATCCACAGACTACACAAGATCATTAACTTCGCCACTAGAGCCGTGTCAGGTCTACGGAAATGTGATCATATTTATGATGCCCGTAACGTGTTGGGTCTCCTCACCGCAGCTGATGGCATCTATTTTCCAGCCTTACATTGCTCCACAAAATCATTCTGACGGGTGAGCCAACGCACATTGCCGGTCAAATCACTGCAAACTCTACCCTGCGAAACCGTCACACACGTACAGACGACCACTTGCACCTGCCAGCTATACACAGAGGCCGGCGGCAGGAGATTTATATACTCGTTTGTCTTCCACTATAACAAACTTCCTACTGAAAAAAACATCGAGACATTCCAACTTCAAGAAACATGCACTAGATTATCCCAAAGAACAACAATAGTCCCACAAGAACTTGCACAGTGAATGTGTGAACACTAACGAACTCACCTTTAGGCCATCGCTTTCCTATCACTTTTTATAAACTACTCGTTTATAGCTCGTGATGCAAGCACGGCGTGTGTAATGCAGATAGTGATATGGATATTGTATCATGTTGATTGTATCATGTTGGTGTACGAATGTTTGTTGCGCATCTCCTCCAACTATTGACCACAAATCTATCCTTTCTTTGTAAATATCTGTGAGTTATACCCAGACTGTCCGCAACAGCCACTGCATGTGGAGTGCATGTGTCGTGAAATATATAAATAAATTAAAATTGAAAGCAAAATATTGAAGTGAAAAATATCCCAAATGCCACGCAGCGAATCGCAAAATTTCAAATGCGCAACACGTCGACCATGCAAAATGTTGAATACCAACATATCTAGTGCGCAGCATTCACAACACAGAACATCGCGAAATATAAATGTTTGACCACTAAGCCCCGTCACTTACAGTACGTTACCACCCTTGCTTACAAGTTCCCTCATCATTCGACGGTATGAGTCAACATTCGTTTACTGCACTGTGAAGTTTGAGGCTTTCAGAGTTTGAGGGAAGCAAGGGGTGACGTCGCTCCATTTTTATTTTATTGATGTTCATGGGAGCACCAACGATTTAATTTTTCGGCGAAGCGTTTGTGATGGTTTAGCACCAGCTAGAATAGCCACGCCCCTGCTCCCTGCCCGACATTTTCACACCCTCAGTTTACCAAGAGAAGCCGATTCACTGCACCCGCCCGTTGTCGGTTCCGGCTGACATACAGACATTACGTCACGACCACCACAGAACAATCTAGGGAAGGGATGCATATCAATTGAGTTATTATTTTTCATGTGCAATGAAAATGCACGTTGTTATACTTCTTTATACATCATTAGAACCAAAAGTGAAAGAATCCATCTGCAAAGTGGCGTTTACAACTCCACTGATAGTGTATTCACGGTGCGGTACAATTGTCACATTCGACAGTCGTCTACTTCAACAGATGTAATTGCTGCAGCAACTTAAATATGTCGACAAACACAAACAATACCAATGCGTGAGGCAGTATGGCAGACTATTCACCCTCTGAGCAATTGCGTCCATTCACCCGATGAGCAACCGAGTCCATGGGAGTAGGCATAATCCACAGTTCTAAGCCCCAGCGGCTCCGGCCGGCCGCAGCACAAAGCGGATACCGACCCGGCCTGTGCTCTCCAGGTCACGACATGGCCATACAATGATCACAGTCGGGCATGACAGGCTCGGCATCAATATAGCAATGGACTAGCGCTGACAGACAAACTCCACGACCCGGGTCAGGTCGAGAGATCTCCACGACAGGAACCATTCAGACAGACTTCCATCACCAGGGTCAGGTCGGGAGACCTCCACGGTCAGGTCGAGAGAACTTCACGTCTAGGGTCACGCGGAGTGATCTCCATGACCAGGTCAGGATCGGTAACCACAACATGAGCTAATCGGGGCCACGATCCTGACCTGAGTCGGGTCGGTTGGCCTTCACGACCTGGAGCAACTGAAGTAACCCGACGCGTCATGTCAGTCCGGAAGAGGAGCCAGAGGTGTTGTCTCCGTGACCGAAACACCGCGCACTCCTCCGGCCTCGATCTGGAAGTAGGTGGTGTCCGGCGGCAGATACGGAGAGAAAACCACACTGAACTGCATCAGGCGCGTACCGGCCCTGAAAAAAGACCACATCCCTGAGGTATTCACAGGTGGAGGGTTGGGGATACGCCACACTGAACTGAATGAGGCGGGGGCCGGGTCTGAAGCAGATCACTTGCCTGAGATCATTACTGGTGGAGGGTTGGGGATACGCCACGCTGAACTGAATGAGGCGGGGGCCGGGCCTGGAGCAGATCACTTGCCTGAGATCATTACGGGTGGAGGGTTAGGGATACGCCACGCTGAACTGAATGAGGCGGAGCCGACCCAGAAACAGGTGTCATATATATGGGATTTCGGTAGGTGAGTGGAGAATACCACACCTATGTACACGACATGCAGCACACAGCGAGTGGCGTACGGTGAACTGTGCACGTGACGTGACGTATGGCGCAGCGCAAAGCGCGTGACGTGTACGCGTACGCGGGACATCAGGCGCCCATTGAGGCGTTTGGCAAATGCGGGCAATAGGGTACCCTTTGTTGGAGGCACACGATCTAAGTTGTCCGTCTCACAATCGAAAGATTGTGGATTCGAGCCTCACCTGTTGCTACTCTTCGCCCGCACCCAATCGGCATGAGAGATTGGCGACGCCACATGACTCGACGGTCGAGATATCGTAAAAACCAATAACCATGAAGGCGCGCGATCGGGCATCATAAGTCGTAGGCAGAGAGGTATCGTGGCGCGGAGGTGAGCGTCGCCTATACGGCCAACAGGTGACCTATTTCGGGAAGTGTCGCCACACAGGCGAATTTACACAAGGAATGTGAGTACTTTGTGCGGAAATATTGGGATTAAAACTGGTTAAAATTACAAATCAAGAAACAGGTACAATTGTGAGGTGCTGATATTTGGTACACGTCGACTGCGTCGGTCATATAGCACATGCAGGGTTAAAATATTGGTTTTTCGTTAGGTGTGAGATGTTGAAACGAGCATAGCAGGATGTCGAAATTTGACACGTAATTAGTGTAATTTATAATGCGTTTGATGTCTTTCAGACTAAACTTGAGTTGATGCTGTAGGTAATTATGACTGGACCTTTTATCATTTGCTTTGAGATTCATAATTTAAGAAGACCTATCTTTGGGATACGGATAATTACAACTATGATAAACTGGTATTGTATACCATACCACAGTATAGGTCATCCCTTTACCTGAAATTGCATTGCAAAATGTTCATGTAACACCATTCCCTACCAAGGGCATGCACATGCTATTTATAAATGAGATACCGTTAGAAAGAAGACACAAATACTCCATATCAAGGAGCAGGATGCTCATAATTTTTGGAGAAGGATGTTGATTTAGTGTTGGGAAAGTGGTATATTCCACCATATTTCATGAATAATTTATCAATGAGCACATGCATGACGTGGTTGGTGAGAAAGTGGGGTTGAAGTGCAGCAAAAAGGCAGTGTATTAAGGTACGAGAAGTGCGACTGTCGCGTGATGTAGAAACACTCATATGCAATTCTAGTTTTCGTGTACACTGGGGTGCGTTTATACCCCCTAGCTTGTAACTATGGTGTCACATCGCGGTGCATGTGTCACGATACACGGTGCGCTGGATATGTAATGTGTCATGACGTCAGACGTGCCGTGCTGTAGGCGTCACACGTCCCGTGCTGTAGGCGTGAGACGTGCCGTGCTGTGGGCGTCAGCCGTGCCGTGCTGTAGGCGTCAGCCGTCCCGTGCTGTAGGCGTGAGACGTGCCGTGCTGTGGGCGTCAGCCGTGTCGTGCTGTAGGCGTCAGACGTGCCGTGCTGTAGGCGTCAGACGTGCCGTGCTGTGGGCGTCAGCCGTGCCGTGCTGTAGGCGTCAGCCGTGCCGTGCTGTAGGCGTCAGACGTGCCGTGCTGTAGGCGTCAGCCGTGCCGTGCTGTAGGCGTCAGACGTGCCGTGCTGTAGGCGTCAGCCGTGCCGTGCTGTAGGCGTCAGCCGTGCCGTGCTGTAGGCGTCAGCCGTGCCGTGCTGTAGGCGTCAGACGCGCACGCTTACCGCTCGGCCAGTGTGAAGGCGGTGCGCGCCGTCTGCAGACGGGTCGTCACCTGGGTGGCCCAGGCCAGCCCTAGCGCTGGCGTGACGCAGTCCCCGGCCGGCGCCGTCACGCCGTCCACGTCACGCGTCACGCTCGTCACCTGGCGGCCGCGTCACACAGGTCAGCCACGTGACGTGTCGCAGGGCGATGGTGACGTCACATGGCCCTTCTGGTGGAGGTGACCAACGTATCCTGGGGCTCAGTCGCGGAAACACATCAGGGGAGTGGACAAGGGCAGGGTAGGACAAGGGTATTTCGGCACCCACGTCGCCTATTACAAAGCAATACTCAAAATTGCTAGTGCTTTATGGGCCTCCAACGATCCTCATAACCATAAAATTGCCATTCTGGTGTCTAACTACAAAAACTTTGCTGTAATTCATCATCGTATAGGGTGTTGGTGTACTAACAGCTGCTTCTTGGTGCCACGTGCATGAACTCTTCCCCTTCCCGATACCGGTGGACGGACGAGGGTGAACGCCAACAGTCAGGTGACGCAGCGCCAAAAAATACAAGTATGCTGAGAGGTACACAGTGTTCAACATGCGGTGGAACATCTGAATGAACGAAGTTTAACACCTGACATCTGGCCATCCGCCTGCGGAAATGGAAACGAAAACATCATTTGTTTGCAGGGGAGCAGGGCTACGTCCACGCCAGAAGCTGGAGCGCACGGCTGGCGTCGGCCCAACGTAACCGGAGCAAGGCACGTTCTCCAGGCTGTAGAAATCTGAACAATCGCTTTGGGCCAGGTGAACATGATGTCGAGGGTCGAGACACCGACGCACGCAGTTTCGTCACCAGCCGTCAGTTGATCTAGCTGCATCTGACGTCATCAATGTGCCTCCTTCCCACATCCATACAGTTCCCGCTTTATGGCTAACTGACCTAACTAAATTAACCCATTAGAGTGCATTCCCTTGAACATCCGACGTAACAGTCATGGACGGGCATGGACTTCGAACATGGACTTCGAACATCCGACGTTGTCACGTAGACATTAATGCCCCGGCTCTCACATCATCAACTCTGTCCGCTTATATCTGAGGTCAATACGCCATCTCGTCGGAAAGTATTCCCTCTGTATGCCATGTGCTCGTCCTCCAAGGCATTTGAAGCACCGTTCCTCTCTGTTGCTACTCCAGAAGCGATATGAGTGCGGTAGGCTTGCTACGGCTGTTAGATGCGAGAAGCTGAATGATGATGAACTTGAATAACATATTGCAATACAAGATCATGCAGAGATGGTTGGTTATTTGGGCTTTCGGGCGCATCGACTGCGTTGGTCATACAGCGCCCATAGATCATGCAAAGAATGCAACAGGTACCGAGTATTGCATTGGGTGCAAACGGCGGTGATGGCCAGACAAAATAATGCACTATTATGAGGAATATCTGTTCTGCTGAAAGTGCATGCACATTCAGCACATGTACACGCTGTGCATGCTGAAGCAGTGATGCCCGGCGAGGTGTTTTTGTTTTGTGATGCTCCACGATGATCTATCCTCTGAGTCCCTCCTCTGGTAGAGGGTAAGGACTCGTATTCCTTCTTCGAGAATCAAGTACACCAGAGACGATAAAACATTTCATGGGGAATCCCCTATCTCTGGGTATATGCGAGTTAATCTGGGTCCCAGGAGAGGCGCCAGGAGCGATTTTTGTTCTTGCAGATGTGATGTAATCCGCTTTTGTTTCGGCTCGTCGTGGTGCCCAACCATAAATGGACCCTGCCGGGAGGACGCCTGTGTCCAGCGGACAGGAGGACGCAGAGCTCCCGAAGAGGTATACCGAACAGGTGGCGCAGTCCCACAGACGGGAGAGAGTCGATCACCACTCCGATCGCACTACGGTGCCGCCCAAATCTTCATCCCAGCCGGCCAGGACGGTAGGCACCAGGAAAAATACAGGCCCCTGGCTCGAAGCGACCTGCCACCTGACCCGTATGGGGCACTAGGAGCCGCAACCATTCTGGGATATCTGAAGTATTCATGTATTTAGATCTGATGTGTTCATCTGATGATGAAGCATCAGAGCAAGCTGGCTCGCATGTGACGCGGGATGCGTTGTTGTTGCATGGTTAGATGATGATGATGAATTTGGGTTTAGGGGCGCGTCGACTACATGGTTGGATGAAGGATATAAACAGGAGTGTTGGTAATGAGTGCAGGTTGGGATTGGGAGAGACAGCAGACAGCTGGGATCCACGTGCTTGTACTTACGTCATTCCAAAAGTCTTGGTCACACTTACTTGGCTGAAATCATAAATAATATAACCTTGAGCGAAATGCCGATCATCGTCAATTAAATTGATTCGTTATCAAGTCCAGACACTCAAAACAATCCTATGAGGGACATATTTTTTCGAGGACATGAAATAGAGACACGTGGCAAGTTGCATTATCCCACTCAGGGGCACAGCTGCATTAACTGCAAATGCAACGGTAAACAACCCCAAAATTGGCGCTCATGCTCGAATAATGCGTTGACGCAAGCCATCTAGAGGTCAAAAAGAGAAAAGGTCAGACGTAGACCGGGTAACCAACGAGATGTTCCACCATCTCAGCCAAACTGGTGAAACCCAACTCAATGCCCTCATAGACAGGTGTTAGGAATCGGCGAAAATATAACAGGCCATAGAAGAGGAAGAACCTAGCCACCCATCATCCTATCGACCCATTTCTCCACTGAGCTGCATCAGTAGGCTTGCCGAAGAGTTGCTGTAGAGCAGACTGCAGCACTGGCTGGATGAGAAAAAACTGCTGAACCGAAAATATGCCGAGTGCCGATGGGGACATTCAAGTATCGACCAGCTGGCAGGAATAACGGAAATTATATTCAACACCATGGAAAAACGGAAACCCGAGCGAACACTTTGACTCTGCTTTATTTCAGAGGGCGTATGTGTTGGTGTTATGTGTTATGTCTGTGTTGGCGAGACAGGCTGATAGCGAAGCTGAGGAGACTCCAAATTATCGCCAACCTCGTAAAGTGGGGAAAACATTTCCTGAGATACCGAAGAGCCGGAGTGCGACGAGAAAACAGCCTATCGGGCCGGCGAACTTTCCCGGAGGGCTTGCCCTAGGGATCGGTGACAATGCTGCTACTCTGGCTGATTTACACCAACGACGTCCAACAGGGCACCAACGAGGACGTGTCATGTTCCCTCTTCAGAGACGACGTGACCCTGCTCACCACAAATCGCTCCCTCAACGAGTGTGGCGAACGACCATATTGAGGAATGGACCGTGACGAAAAAGGTGCAACTCCGTACCACCAAGTTTTGCCTATCCACTTTCACACTGGACCCCAAAGAGTGTGGATGAAAAGTGGTCCTGGATGCCGTGTTCCACGGTGAAACACTACAGGATGACGTTCGTAGGAATGAAGTTTGGAAATCGGTTAATTTATTTAGAGCTCACAATCGCAGCTCTGAAGGGCAAGATGGTAAACGACTCGAGTGCCTGCAAGCACTGGCGGTAGTGCTTTTGGGGGCATAGTATGGTTCTGTTCCCGTGGTTCCACTAACCTCCACAAACCTCCACTAGTCGTTCCCGTGGCCAACCCAGTGGAGATTTTTCCTCCACCAACCTCCACCAGTGGAGCAAAAGCTCCACCAGCCCAGGAGCAGGGTCCAATTGTGATTTTTCAGTGGAGCTCAATCATGGCGCACTTGTTTCATATATTTGCGCGGAAACAACGTCCTCCGTCATATGAATATCATCTGCATGCATCAACTGAATACCAGGATCATCCTTCGCAAAGGAAATATGAAATTACAACTATGAACAATAATCGAAGTAAGAGATGCGGGCCACATAACATCCTTTTTGTGGCCTTTGATCTACGTCATTCGTCCTAAGGGGAAGATGTTACTTTACCGGCGGGATCCGCCACAATCTCCGTGCCGCAACTGCCGCAATGCGGCGCCAATAAGATTCCACTCGAGCCCGATCGACGAGGTCGAGCAAGTTGAGATGGAGAAAAGCCAGCATCGGGCAGAAGAGCGTCTCGGGGCCCAGGTAGCCAGACACCAGATTATATGCTGTACATTAAGGAGGTAGACTGTAACCAACCGCAAAACTGGGCAGACGATGCCTAGTGCTCAACCGAAGGGGAAGAAAGATTGCTTGGTTCATCCTACAGGGGAAAAGAACATCTGTTCTCCCGCAGTCCCTGAGGGCACATATATTGCTAGAAATAAAGACAACTTTGGGACTTTGTATCATAAGTCATACTATATACATTATGCGATCATATACATTGGACAAACATTTCAGGAGCAATTTGACCAATAGCGCCAGATACAGCGCCAAACACTTCCTTTTGTCGCGGAATTCAGACCACTGTCAGCTGATTTCTCCACCGGTCGTTCCCGTGGGCAGGTCTCAACTAGCCTCAACTAACCTCCACTGAGTTCCTTCTGGTGGAGCCACGGGAACAGACCCTATGAGTGCTCATCGAAGCTGCTCTGAGCCGTTGTGGCCGATAAATCTGGTACGCGAACATTGGGATTCTGGTAGCCTCATGCTACAAAGTTAAAACTTCGCCCGGCATCTGGAGGACTCCTTCAGACTGCCACACGCGCTCGCTGGCTGCTCATGAGGTCAGTTGACAACTGTCACGGTAGCTCGTGGGACTGCGAATGGGACGGCCATGCTTGAGTATTGGCGACGCCTCAACCTGTCAGCTAAATGATTCCGTCAAATTAAAATACCTGATCGGATAGTCAGGCCACGGCGTTCGCAAGAACTTCTGCTTAGTGTGATCCCAATCTCACACGGAGAAACTACAACAATCGGAGCTATGGAAGTACATCAGTCTTGAAATTTTAAGCCGGTTGGTTGGTTGGTTATTGGGGTTTAACCCGCGCACGTCCGGGGGGGGGGCAGATATCTGCCCCCTCCGGTTTTTTCTTATTTGCCGCCAAACGAATAGGGTTAGCAAGGCCAAACCTGCACAGCTGTTCATTGGTCTTCTCCGCATATCCTCATACATTTTTAATCCTGCGTCATCTCAGGTCAGGTCACCAGGTCAGGCGAAGTGACCCAACTACACTCGGAGTTCTAGGTGGCATAACTTCCACAATAATTGGGCGATTGATTTCAAACTTATAGTATGTCATCATCTCATCAGGGACCATAATATGTATATCGGGTTTTTTTTCGTAGTATTGACCTTAGGTCAGGTCGCTGCCATGGCTTCCCCATTATAAGGCTATGGTAAAATATACAAATGTTTCCTAGTTACACATTTCCGCTCGGAATGATCTCACAACGGTTATGGCATGTAGATGGAAGCTATGCTCAATGTTACCGCTGACGTTTTTCCTCAGTGACCTCACCAAGGTCTCTGAGGTCACCTGAGATCACTACACATTTCTGCGCATTACGTCCCACTGTATTGAGCTAGAAGGCTGAAATTACAGTCATTGTGCTTGTATCGTCAAGACGTGTCGATTGATACCTTACATGACCTCCCAAGGCCTTGACCATAGGTCATGAATTAATGACCTTGACCTAAGTTTCGGTTGACCTGACCTTAAATTACACCGCGTATCGTCGGTAGCCCATTTCAAGGACTGTCGAATAGCGTTCGCCATTTGTTTCTATCTGTCATTGGTCCTGAGATATGTGTCAATTTCTGAGTCCCACCACCTGAATGTTGACCCGAGCGAAACAATACCGAAACACTTTCGATAGAGCCCGTCACCAGCTATCTAACGCCGTTTTCCGTTTGTCGCTAGCTAGCATAGTTCCAGAGATCTTAGGGGGCAGACATCTACCCCCCACCCGGACATGCGAAGTTGGCGCGGACCACCGGACGTGCGAGTGTTAAGGGCGCATCGACTGCAGAGGTCATGCAGCGCCCATGACATTTTAAGCCGTAAGATCGAAGCACTGAAGTAACCCTTCATAAATACATTTGGTGGCTCTTGCAACTTGACGCCGTACATTCACGCAACCTCTTACTTAGCAATATGCACATTTAATGAAGAGTGGAGACTTATGCATGTGATGTCATGGATATGTCATCAGAACACTGGCACGTGCTGTCGGCCTCATTGATTCAGCTGGTCAAAGCACATGTTGATTCATTTCTGTTTAATACGCCAGAATACAGGACGCGCATAGCACACAGTCTCGGGGCCAACTGAAGAGTAGCACATGAAGGAATGACATTTCTTCCCTGACCTACTGCTCGCCTTATTCAGGAAGTAACTATCACCAGTAACGGCTAAAACCAAGCAATCACCTAGTGACCGCCCGTGCCACTGTGGCCTTAACAGTCAAAGCCCTGTCCTGAGCGGCGACCTGTATGATCACCCCCGTAGTGGTCCCCGAAACCGTTCAGCTCTCACAGCTTAGCGGAGCGACGGTGGAGACCATGACCTCCGTAGCCATCACCGTGGCCGCCTCCGTAGCCGCGGCCGTAGCCGCGGCCGTAGCCGCCGTAGTCGACTCCGTAGCCGACTCCGTAGAGACCATCAGGTCCGGGTAGAGCGGAGCGACGGTGGCGGCCGTATCCACCGCCAGAGCCGCCTCCGCGACCTCTACCGTAGCCGCCTCCGCCATAGCCATTTCCGTAGCCTCCGTAGCCTCCGTAGCCGTAGTAACCAATCCCGTAGCCTCCATCACCGTGGCCAAGTCTTCCAGGCTGGGGCGCCGCCAGTGCTAGTCCCAGCAGCGCGAGCATTACTACAATGTGCAGCATGGCGGTAAGATGCGGCGGGGTGGGCGGATGTCGGCTCGGGGCGGCCAGCGCTCTGTGCATCGGCTTCTTTCTGTCGTTTGGCTCGGGCCGGTGCCGCTATATATACGCCGACGAGATCAGCCTCGCGGAGGCTGGCGCCGGTCGCCTGCGCACTGTGCCGCCCGGCCGGTATCGTGGCGCGCAAGGCGATCGTGTTTTTCGGCCGACGACAAGCGAGAACGAGTCGTCAGGCGGGCACTCCGCCGGCCGCCGACCCGAGCTCGTCGCGACTCGGAAGCATGCGAATGACGCTTCGAATGTTGCATGCTTGTCAGCGCGGAAGTGAATTATGCAAACTGACCAGTTGTCGACATGTTCCAACTGCCCCGCACAGCTGGTGGTCAACATGTTCGAATTGATTAGCAGTACGTGTATGCGTAATGATACTATGCCGGCCACGGGCTGAAACATAGCAGTCGAATTGGGAATGTGCCAGGAATAATAGTCCAATATTTACCCGCGACTACCATTTCAGTCGGAAGGGCGCCGCTTCCCGTAGATGGACACATCCCTTCTGTCACACCTGGCGGGATCTTCCCTCCATATTCTGTACTTAGTATTGCGCCTATGCAGTCATTGGCCAGTTGCAGAGCGCACTTAATGAAGCCTACGGTAGTCGGCAGCTCAGCGGTTAAGCTCCCAAACACAGCTAACAAAAAAAACTGAGAGCCGTTCAACGACTACACACGACCGCGAATATCATTTCGGCACAGAACTGCGGGCAAGTGGTGAGACAGCCGGCGCCGCCCACCTCTCCAGGTGACTGGCCGACACACCAGCGGTACTACGCTGACATCTGCCCGGGATGACGCTGCCGTCACGCGATCGGCGGTCAGAGCACGATGACTCGGTGTGGCGGCTGCACGCACAACAGGTCACACACCGAACCGAACCTTACCAACCTTATCGAACCTGGTCCAGGATAGGGTTGATGGTTTTGTACGAACATATAGGCCAACAATTGTTCTCTAACTTCAACCAAAGTAGCAGATATCTAATTCTTTAGGCTTCCACTGGCTGACGTGTTTCCACCGAATGTCATGCAAAGTCGTCAGGTGCTAAGGCTTAATTGTTAAGAGCCATTGGGGCTCGCAACGTGAGTTTGGCCGGTAAAGAAAATATGCTTTGAGACGAAAACAGACTGAAACATCCTAATCAATGTTACGTCCGCAGTTCTAAGGACACAATCTACCATACATGCGTGCTTTTTCAAACAATGTCTAGTTAGTGTGCGTATGCGTGGTTAGGAAGAGAAAGAGTGATCATTTTAGTTCCATAATAGAAATGGATTGGGTGAGGTGATAGTGAATACTTCTTGGAATTTCATGGTTTGAATTTGGAGAATATTAAATGGCATAGCATTGCTGCAGGATTGATTTTACGTTTTCATTTTTAGATTTCCACGCTCCATTTGCAAAAAAACTGTATATATACCTATATATATATGCACTTTTCTTCCAAAGGGGGCCTTTCATAGCCAGAGGGGCGCCACCTTCCACGGGCGACACGTGCACCCAGTACCCCTGTATACGCTCTCATATATCATCCCTAATAGAGTGACAACAAATAACTGTGCGTTCAAGCGGGTTGAAATTTTACAAACGAGTTGGCTTCCCAGGAGCTCCTTCATTGAAATTGCGCTGTGAACACAAAAAAGTGGCTTCTTGTAAACCATGCACTTGAACAACCCTGTAAAATAAACGGGGGAACACCCTGCTATAGGTTAGATGGTGCTGTCTGTCACCGCTTCCTGGTGGCGAGCATGTCACTGCTCTCACTAAAACACAAGCCATGCGAGGCACACAAAACATGAAATAGTACATTACCGAGGATCGCACGCGACATATCTTCGTTTTGTCTGGTATTGTTATCATTGGGGCTGTTCCGTGTGCATATCAAAACACGGATTACGCACCGAGCTGAAAAGACTCGCTCAAAGACCAGTAGCTCATGAAAAACCGGCCCACCTCGACTTCCGGCGCGCGTGGTACGCGGCTGTGATCGGAACCGCGACCGGCCAGCCGGTGTATAAGTACTGCCGGCGTGGTCTCAGGGTCAGTCGGATGGCAGTCTGCTCGCCACCATGACGTCCGCTACGTTGCGCATCCTGGTGGTGGTGTCGGTGCTGGCGCTCGTTATTTGCGAGCCGGAGCCTGGCAGGCCACACTTCAGGCCCCGGAAGCGGGACAGAATATTCGGCTTCGACGGCAGGGTGAAGCGCTCTCCTGAACCAGAGCCCGGCGGGCCACACTTCAGGCCCCGGAAGCGGGACAGAATATTCGGCTTCGACGGCAGGGTGAAGCGCTCTCCTGAACCAGAGCCCGGCGGGCCACACTTCAGGCCCCGGAAGCGGGACAGAATATTCGGCTTCGACGGCAGGGTGAAGCGCTCTCCTGAACCAGAGCCCGGCAGGCCACACTTCAGGCCCCGGAAGCGGGACAGAATATTCGGCTTCGACGGCAGGGTGAAGCGCTCTCCTGAACCAGAGCCCGGCAGGCCACACTTCAGGCCCCGGAAGCGGGACAGAATATTCGGCTTCGACGGCAGGGTGAAGCGCTCTCCTGAACCGGAAGTGTGGCCCGGCAGGCCACACTTCAGGCCCCGGAAGCGGGACAGAATATTCGGCTTCGACGGCAGGGTGAAGCGCTCTCCTGAACCGGAGCCCGGCAGGCCACACTTCCGGCCCCGGAAGCGGGACAGAATATTCGGCTTCGACGGCAGGGTGAAGCGCTCTCCTGAACCAGAGTCAGGCAGGCCACACTAAAGGCCCCGGAAGCGGGACAGGATATTCGGCTTTGGTGGCAGGATGAAGCGCCCTACAGAACCCACGGTGGGAGGCTGCCTGGACCTGGGCAAGTTTGGGTTTCACAGCTTTGGCACAGGAGGACACGGGGGCTACGATGGGTGGTGACTTTGACCCACGCGGCATCAGCAAGCATGACCAGCCCAACTTTGGCAGCCTTGGCCACGAACGGGAAACAGCTGCTAGCCTGAGAACCTACTGTTTCCAGGGTCATGGCTATTGGCAACGGAAGTACTGAGGAGATACTGTCCTCGGATCTCAGTTCTGCATTACTTAATGCTTGTTTTTACCTTTCTTCTGACTTTGATTACCTGACAGGTCGAACTGATAATCACCGGATGACCAAGACGGAAGGGAATACGATGATGGCTGTTCAAAAATTACATCTCGACTAAAAATGGAATGGCGAAGCCTCGACGTTTTTAGATTTTCCTGGACAGAATCTAAGAATAGAGCGTCTGATCAGGTGTCTGACTTGATACCTGATCTGAAAATTGCTACCTCTCCTAATGCCGCTGTTTTATTGGATGACAATTCACGAATTGCTTAGTGCTTGGGCTCTGCAACCGTGTCTGGCTCTGCCGCTGCAGAGCGATCACTCTCGAGACGCAGATCGAAGTCAGCACGAATGCAGAAATAATGGCCAGAGGTCCTACGAGCTGGTCGGCTTCTGAGTGCGGCCGCTGCTGCTCTGACGCGTGGGCATACAGCACTCGTGCGGGGCGCTGCTGCTCTGAAGCGTGGGCAGACAGCGCTCGTGCGGTTTTGTTTGCACATGCACACCCGCGACTGAACTGAAGATTCAGTGCATCGCCGTAGCTTGTGCGTAGGAATGATGGCGCTAGTGCAGTGTGGCGTATGTCAGTATACACGCGTGTCTTGTGCAGGTATGACACTCACGTTGCTCACATATGCGGCGACCAACAGATATATATATATATATATATATATATATATATATATATATATATATATATATATATATATATATATATATATATATATATGCGACGAGTAAATCTGTGCTCTGATTTCCAACATCGGCTCGGTATACCTGGTGGTAACACCAGCAATACACATACTTGAAAAGTAATCAATAGAAGTTGGTGGGGTAGTGCATGAGACGACGACTATCGTCTACTGTGTGCTACCACCGCGAAGGTGGTGGCAACATAGCACACAAGAACATGGCATTAATTGTTCTTGGTAATAGTATAATTGTACAACCTCGAGTAATTCTCCTCATTGTTTTAAGCGCGTAAACTGTCACAACAGTCAAGTTGTTGATGCATTGTGTCGATAAATGCTGCAGTTCGAGCCGCACCGACCACAGAACTTCCTTATTAATCCGCAGACGAACGGCGCGACAGATGTAACGCTACATGTGCGCCGCGGAGAACTGCGGCGTTAATTGAACTATGCTCGTATCCATTATGCAATCATGAAACATATTTGCTCCTTCATACAGCTGAACAATATACTATAACATACGGTTTGGCACCGAAAATATTAGAGTAATGTGGTAAACGCTTACTCAGTATCAACAATTCAACCTACCATACCACAACACCACATGATTCATACAAGACTTCCCCATCGAGACCGCCTTCTATCCGAATTCCCGAGTTATGCTTTGTCTTTGTTGTGCTTTATGCACCGGACAACATCTTTCGGACTCGGACATTGAACGTTTGTTTATTTGTTTATTGGTTGGTTCACGACACACTTTATGCACAGTCACGGCTAATGGCGCCGCCCACACCGTTTCGCCGGTGGGCCGCGGTACAATGAACGTCACAATTTTCCATGGTAATTATAGTTAATAATTTTCCCCGCATTTCTGCGTCACCAGTAGGTACGTTGGGGAATTTGCATTCGCATCCGCATGAAATAATTCGGACACTGGGACGCCATGTTCGATGTCACTTGGCGAAATAGTGACTTTGCTTTCATTTCTTGGAATTAATTAATCAAAAATTAAACTCTACTCTCTTTAAAAAAAATAAACTGTTACATCTCGGAGCACCCATCATTTTCTAATTCGATACCACAAAACCGTTTAACCAGTTTGAGCATGGATATAGTAAAAACGTGACTGCCTGGTTGAATCCATATGGCAAGACTTCATTCCTTTGATTTAATCATGAAGCTTACAAGAACAAAGTTCAAGTGTATTTCAATGGTCTTCGGCAATGTAAAATACGTTTCTGAGTTCATACGTTGAAATTACTTTTATTACTTTCACAAAACGCAATGAAGTTCATTCAGTTCATTTCATTCAGCATGTTTACCTAACATGGATGTAATACTAATTGCTTGTCACTCAGCTGTATTTTACACACAAAGAAAGAAGTTTTACACAAAAAGGAAGTATCTATCTCCGAAGGTTATTGTTAATATTTGCACATTAATGCACTATCGGAGGTCATTAATCACTATAATTTTCGGAACATACAGCTCCAATTGACGGAAACAATTTGCAGAAAGGGAAAGCCGAAAAAAAAACAGAGCAGAATCGGCGTGCACCCAGCTGGCACGTGTGCGCGCCCCGCCCGACCCCAGTCGCATCGACAGGGTAGCTGGGGGCTGACCTGGTTCACGCAGAGGACGGCCATGCAGTGCCGCCGGCTGAGGTCGCGCAGCGTGCCGCCCAGACACTGGATGTCGCTGGCGCGGCGCGCGCCCTCCGTCGCCTCATACTCGCAGCGGAACTGTGCCGCCACCGAGTCGATCAGCAGGGCGCAGAGCGCGCGTCGAGAAGCGAGCTGTGGTACCCGCCGCTCACAGCACACCTGTAGACTCTCCTGCCGGTCACAGTACACCTGTAGACTGTCCTGCCGCTCACAGCACACCTGTAGACTCTCCTGCCGCTCACAGCGCACCTGTAGACTGTCCTGTCGGTCACAGTACACCTGTAGACTGTCCTGCCGCTCACAACACACCTGTAGACTCTCCTGCCGGTCACAGTACACCTGTAGACTGTCCTGCCGCTCACAGCACACCTGTAGACTGTCCTGTCGGTCACAGTACACCTGTAGACTGTCCTGCCGCTCACAGCACACCTGTAGACTCTCCTGCCGGTCACAGTACACCTGTAGACTGTCCTGCCGCTCACAGCGCACCTGTAGACTGTCCTGCCGATCACAGCATACCTGTAGACTGTCCTGCCGCTCACAGTACACCAGTAGACTGTCCTGCCGGTCACAGTACACCTGTAGACTGTCCTGGCGCTCACAGTACATCTGTAGACTGTCCTGCCGGTCACAGTACACCTATAGACTGCCCTGGCACTCACAGCACACCTGTAGACTGTCCTGCCGATCACAGCATACCTGTACTCTCCTGCCGGTCACAGTACACCTGTAGACTGTCCTGCCGGTCACAATACACCTGTAGACTCTCCTGCCGGTCACAGTACACCTGTAGACTGTCCTGTCGGTCACAGTGCACCTATAGACTGCCCTGGCGCTCACAGCACACCTGTAGACTGTCCTGCCGGTCACAGCATACCTGTAGACTGTCCTGCCGGTCACAGTACACCTATAGACTGCCCTGCCGGTCACAGTACACCTGTAGACTGTCCTGGCGCTCACAGTACATCTGTAGACTGTCCTGCCGGTCACAGCGCACCTGTAGACTGTCCTGCCGGTCACAGTACACCTGTAGACTGCCCTGCCGGTCACAGTACACCTGTAGACTGTCCTGGCGCTCACAGTACATCTGTAGACTGTCCTGCCGGTCACAGTACACCTGTAGACTGTCCTGCCGGTCGAGTACACCTGTATACTGTCCTGGTGGTCACAGTACACCTGTAGACTGCCCTGCCGGTCACAGTACACCTGTAGACTGTCCTGCTGCTCACAGCGCACCTGTAGACTGTCCTGCCGATCACAGCATACCTGTAGACTGTCCTGCCGGTCACAGTACACCTGCAGACTCTCCTGCCTGTCACAGTACACCTGTAGACTGTCCTGCCGGTCACAGCACACCTGTAGACTGTCCTGCCGCTCACAGCACACCTGTAGACTGTCCTGGTTGTCACAATACACCTGTAGACTCTCCTGCCGGTCACAGTACACCAGTAGACTGTCCTGCCGGTCACAGTACACCTGTAGACTGTCCTGCCGCTCACAGCGCACCTGTAGACTGTCCTGCCGGTCACAGTACACCTGTAGACTGCCCTGCCGCTCACAGCACACCTGTATACTGTCCTGCCGGTCACAGCACACCTGTAGACTGTCCTGCCCAGTCACAGTACACCTGTAGACTGTCCTGCCCAGTCACAGTACACCTGTAGACTGTCCTGCCGATCACAGCATACCTGTAGACTGTCCTGTCGGTCACAGTACACCTGTAGACTGTCCTGCCGATCACAGCACACCTGTAGACTGTCCTGCCGGTCACAGCACACCTGTAGACTGTCCTGCCCAGTCACAGTACACCTGTAGACTGTCCTGCCCAGTCACAGTACACCTGTAGACTGTCCTGCCGATCACAGCACACCTGTAGACTGTCCTGCCGCTCACAGCACACCTGTAGACTGTCCTGCCGGTCACAGCACACCTGTAGACTGTCCTGCCCAGTCACAGTACACATGTAGACTGTCCTGCCGCTCACAGCACACCTGTAGACTGTCCTGCCGGTCACAGCACACCTGTAGACTGTCCTGCCCAGTCACAGTACACCTGTAGACTGCCCTGGCGCTCACAGTACATCTGTAGACTGTCCTGCCGGTCACAGTACACCTGTAGACTGTCCTGCCGGTCACAGTACACCTGTAGACTGTCCTGCCGGTCACAGTACACCTGTAGACTGTCCTGCCGCTCACAGTACATCTGTAGACTGTCCTGCCGGTCACAGTACACCTGCAGACTGTCCTGCCGCTCACAGTACACCAATAGACTGTCCTGCCGGTCACAGTACACCTGTAGACTGTCCTGGTGATCACAGTACACCTGTAGACTGTCCTGCCGGTCACAGTACACCTGCAGACTTGTGTGCTGCTCACAGCACACCTGCAAGTTGCTCTGCCGTTCACAGCACACCTGCAAGTTGCTCTGCCGTTCACAGCACACCTGCAGGTTGGCCTGTCGCTCACTGCAGAATGGAAGACTGGCCTGTTATCCACAGTACGCCTGCAGGCTGGCTTGCAGATCTACATGCAGACATGTAGAGACTGCTTCACCACAGACAAAATATAACTTGCAAACGGTCCCAAGACGCGTCGCACAAACATCTGGCACACAGACGTCAGCGACGAGAATCACAACCCGTGACATTGTCATTCGACAATACCAGCCCTACCAGTGCATATGGGAAGCTACTGACTAGCATGTGCATGATAACATGCATATACTACTGGAAACTGGTATTCACTGCAAGTGTCTCTCTGGTGTAGGATACCAGTGATAACCTATTCGTGAAATAGGGTGGAATACTTATATTTCTGAGCGCTGCATAGACATCCTTCCCAAGGCCGTATCGACATCGCGCTTGTTGATGTGTGCTTATGAAGACTCATTCCAAAGATTATTTTGCGCGTATGTAGCATGCTTATGCTCTCCATTACAGATTGATCACACAAGCATTTCTGTGACACAATTTCAGATACAGAGATGATCTATGATGTGATGTGTTAAAGAATACGACGAGCTGATGGCATGACGTTTCATTCGTCAGTTATTGTTAATATAGGTATCCATATATTAGGTGTCTCCAAAGTTAAACCAAGAACATGCTCTGTTGAGTACACTATTGGTTCAAAGGTAGCTTGAAGGAATGAAGCGTCATTTTAGTTGACATGCTTCCATGGCATACTTATATAATCAACTGTACTCGTTTAGACATCTGACACCTTACGAAAATAGCATTAACACTGCAAGATACTCACCACGTCCGGCACGTGTTCAATGAGGATCCGATCGGTGACGTCCCTAGTCAAATGCCGAGCGACACGCAGCTGCTCGAGCCGCTTTGCCGGGAACGCGTCCTCGGTGCAGATGTACACTACACCTGCAGCGTCGTCATACCTGGTCACTGCTATACCTTAGGGCACGGCATCAGGGTAGAGCAGGCCTAAAATAATGGTTTTTCGTTAGGTGTGAGATGTCGAAGCGAGCATAGTGGGATGTCGAACTTTGCCATAGAACTAGTGTCATTTAAAATGTTCTTGATGTCTCTCAGAATAAAATTTGAGCCAACGGTGTAGGTACTTATAACTGTACCTTTATCATTCGCTTTGAGATTCATAATTTATGAAGAGCCATTTGCGGGACAGAGAGAATATACCTATGCTATAAACTGGTACTGTACGCCACATCACATTATAGTTAATCCCTTCACCTCAATTTGCGCCGCAACGTTTTCATGTATCACCATTCCTTGTCGAGAGCATTAGCAAGCTACATATGAACGAGATTCTGTTATAAAGGAAACACAACGACTTCATGAACATGCATCCAGTGGCAGTATGCAGATACTTCTTGGAGAAGGATGTCGATTCAGTGTTCGGAAAGTGATATTTTCAGCCTTATTTCACGAATAATTTATAACCATAGTGCCACATCTTCTGTGATATTATTCCAATAACTTCTGGACCACATAGCAAAGCCTTTAGTTCCATACCAATCACAAGCCATACGCGAAAGTGGTTATGGGTAGTGGCCACGATTTTGCCATATGCCGTCTATAATTGTAGCATGTCTACAACTTCGTTGTTGATTACTTTGGTCTAAGGGCGCGCCAACTGCGGGGCCATTTGACGCCTACCACTTCGAGAAATGATCTCACTTCAGCATCAGCGTGGCGCGTACACGCACCCTGTCCGGTGGTGCTGGCCGCCTCCAGCGCCACCTGCAGACACAGCTGCGTTTTGCCGGAGCCGCTCTGGCCGGCCAGCTCGGTGAGGCCGCGGCGCGGCAGGCCGCCGTCCAGCAGGCCGTCCAGGCGGCCGCAGCCGAGCGACAGCGGCCCTGGGCCGGGCTGCTGCAGCAGCGCCAGCGCTGCAGCACACGACCGGACGTCACACGGTCGGACGTCACACGACCAGACGTCACATGACCGGACGTCACACGACCAGACGTCACACAGTCGGACGTCGCACGGCCGGATGTCACACGACCGGACGTCACACGGTCGGACGTCACACGACCAGACGTCACACGGTCGGACGTCACACGGCCGGATGTCACACGACCGGACGTCACACGGTCGGACGTCGCACGACCGGACATCACACGACCCGACACGCTGGCGGACCGGCGCCGACTCCCGACACCACTCTATGTCTGACCCGTCAAGGGGGCAGTGTTCGATTCCCAGCGACGACCGCCCTTCTTGCCAGGGTGAGAGGGAGACGACGCCATATGATCTCAGCTGCTGAGTGCATCGTAAGGCCACAATCCACATATCCATCTACTCTGTGGTGTCGGCGGAACAACGACTGAGGTCGGAGAGATCCACAAATCTGACATTTATGAGGATGAGACAACAGAGCATGAAGCTTTCCCAGAAGCTGGCGGCACTAACACACCGCGATTCCAACGACAAACCGGAAGCGAACCATGGAATGGTGTTTCAACAACTACAAATTATTATAACATTAGTACTGGAATATACAACGAACGTTTCAGTGAATAAGCCATACACACATCAAAGTGAATGGAGTCAGTTCGATCTGAACTCGTGGTCCACCAAAATTAAAGGTGAGACATTTTGGTGATTCAGAAACAAACGTTTGCTTGGCCTATATACTATAATATAGGGCCAGTAGAGTTATATTCAGAACAATGTCAATCGCAAATAGGCAGAATGATGCGTGAGCTGGAGGCAGGCAGTGTGACATGGCATGTACCTAAATAAAGGATTCTTGAGTAAAAGGGGTGTTCTGATTATTAGATCGTCATTAGTATTTTAAAAAAGATATATCGTTTGCATTTTTGTTGATTAACTCAATATTGGTGAAAAAGTGAGCTTCGGCAGACGTGATTCCTGACTGCTTTGCTGACACCTCAGACATCGCACCATGCCAGGTGTGTTTTGTACGCACAATGGTGCATCATCGCTACCAAAATGCTCACCGGATACCGGAGCAAGTGAGGCTCGAGCCTCGGCCAAGAGAAGGTGACGGGCGCGCCGGACGGCACTGGGCGCCAGCCGGTACTGCTGCTCCAGCCGCGAACTGGGCAGGGAGAGCAGGTCCGGCACACCGATCTCCTGCACTGTCAGCACAGATATTAGCCAAAGGTCTGGCACACCAATCTCCTGCACTGTCAAGACAGAGGTTAGCCACAGGTCTGGCACACCAATCTCCTGCACTGTCAAGACAGAGGTTAGCCACAGGTCTGGCACACCAATCTCATGCACTGTCAAGACAGAGGTTAGTCACAGGGCCATCCTGGGCAGAGACAGCAGGTTTGGCACACCAATCTCATGCACTGTCAACACAGTGTCCAGTGTTGGAAAAACTGGCATTTGTTGGTGTCATGCATGCCAATACATTTTGTACTCCAGGAATATGACTAGACTAAATGAAATATTTTGTACTCCAGAAGGGAAAAGGAAGAACAACATTGTTTGGTCAAGTGCTACCACACAAAGTTCATGCCTGAAAATAACTAGCAGTTTCAGCAGTCCTTAAGCACCGACACGAGAACGACCACCATACAACTTCGAAAGGTGGTACGTTGCACTATAAACGTCTGCATAAATGGCGGCATGTGAGGTCATGTGAGGAGACAGTACATTTTTGTTGATTGGTGTAAATATAGTCAATAATTAATTCAATATTTATTCAATATTGATTCATTATTTATCAATATTTATTCTTCTATATGATGTATTTATGTTAATCAATATTTATCCAATATTTATTATTCAATACTTGAGCTGGAGTCCTCACCAAGAAGTACCAGGATTCCTTAGTTGGGAAATTTTTGGGTACTTGGTATCACCAGAGTAAACACTTGAAGCCTCGTTTGGCCATTAAGGTACTTTGAAGGGACAATGATCCCATTCAATGCAAGTCACATTGCATTTTCTGGAAGTGGCTTCAGAGCAAGCAAGTTCTCCCAGGCCATGACACCAAGAAAACAATGCTATTTGTGAACTTATAAATGACTGTCAAATATTATTTTTCTAAATGTATGTGAAGATAAATCATGCACCTTGAAATATAACTGCATTTGGGTTCATCTGTGTCAGCAAAGGATCCATAAAACCTGTTCCAATCTTACTCTGACCCATCTCCTGTTTGCCGGCCCGGTGATCACTGTAGATCGTCACTGGGGTAAGGAAATCAGACCCAGCTCTATTTTTCAGCATTCAGATGTGTGCACAGCATGGAAGATGGCATTTGGGTGCTAAGTGCATACTAGTGGTGTTGTGCCTTGCATCAGCAGTTTTCAGGGCTACAAGGTTTTGATTCCTTGCAGTGCCTGCCATCTCTGCAAGGGTAAGAAGTGAGTAAGAACAATGGTTTCAGCCCCACTAAAACAATGTTAATTGTTGACAAGTGCAGAGCTATTTTTGTACTCCAGTTCAAAATGTTGTACTCCACTGCCAATAAAAAATATGCAAATCCTGCACTGGGTTAGCCACAGGGCTACCCAGTGCAGGGAGAGCAGGTCTGGCACACCTATCTCCTGCACTGTCAGCACAGATATTAGTCACAGGGCTGCCCTGGGCAGAGACAGCAGGTCTGGCACACTGACCTCCTGCAGTCAATACAGAGGTTAGTCACAGGCCTGCCCTGGGCAGGGAGAGCAGGTCTAGCACTCTCATCTCCTGCACTGTCAGCACAGATATTAGTCACAGGTCTGGCACACCAATCTCCTACACTGTCAACACAGAGATTAGTCACAGGTCTGGCACACTGATCTCCTACACTTTCAAGACAGAGGTTAGTCACAGGTCTGGCACACTGACCTCCTGCAGTCAATACAGAGGTTAGTCACAGGCCTGCCCTGGGCAGGGAGAGCAGGTCTAGCACTCTCATCTCCTGCACTGTCAGCACAGATATTAGTCACAGGTCTGGCACACCAATCTCCTACACTGTCAACACAGAGATTAGTCACAGGTCTGGCACACTGATCTCCTACACTGTCAATACAAAGGTTAGTCACAGGGCTTCCCCATGCAGGGAGAGCAGGTCTGACACACTGATATCCTGTACTGTCAGCACAAAGATTAGTCACAGGTCTGTCACACTGATCTGCACTGCCAACACAGAGATTAGTTACAGGTCTGGCACACCAATCTCTTGCACTGTCAAGACAGAGGTTAGTCACAGGTCTGGCACACCAATCTCCTGCACTGTCAAGACAAAGGTTAGTCACAGGGCTACCCTGGACAGAGACAGCAGGTGTGTGTGTGTGATTGTGGTTTTAGGGCGCATCGACCATGGTTGGTCATTTAGCGCCCAGAGACAGCAGGTCTGGCACACCAATCTCCCACACTATCAACATAAATGTTGGCTGTAGAGATATCCACTTACACATGTCAGTGCTGGACCTGTTCTATATGCAGATGTCAGAACTGAAATTGTCATATAAGCAAAGGTAAGCAATGTAACTGCCACATATACAGAAGTCAGTACATTACATGCTCCACATGCAAAGGAAGGTAACAGGCCTGCACTATGTACAGATGTCAGTACTGATAATGTCTCACATGCAAATATTAATAATGATGCTGTCTAATGTGCCTAAACAGAGGCCAAATATGGAACTGTTCACTGATATGAAGAGGGCAGTAGAAGTACAAAACCATACCACACAAAACAAGTCAGCAGCAGCATATAACCAACAGCATTCAAGAGACATGAACAGTGGTCTTAGCTAGGGATGTATCCAGGGGGAAATAGAGCAGCTGCACCCTTAGTACCCACAAATGTGCCCTTGATGGAGTTTGAACACCCTGGGAAGATTGAGTACACCTCTTCCTCATTTAACACAATTTTCCATTAAGGATGCCCATCTGAGTGGAAAAGGCAAACTCTGCAAGTAAACCCAGAGCAGAATCTAACCATGTTACCTGCTCAACAAATACTTGAGCTGAAGATGCAGCTTTGGGTGAAAAGGTGCCTTTTCCCCAAATTGATACCAGCCTTCTCAATGGAATTCAACATCTGTTGGTGGAATAATAGTCAGTGGAATATTAGCATGTGGTGGAAGTATGTGTGAGGAACACCACAAATAAACTGACTGAATCAGACATTTAGCCAAATAGTTTGCCTTGAACTGTTTCACTGTTGTTCAGCATACTTAACATGATTCAGTGATGAATATTAACATGTTCATACCCACTGATTATGCATACCTGCCTTGAGACACCACTCTGGAAGATGTGAAAGATCCATTAAAAGGACAAGATTATTACAATGATAAAATGAAGCAAAAGTGACAATGTAGAAATGCCGCTAGTACATCTCTGTAAAATGTGAAACAAGATCAGTGACATTACAATTGGACACCGGAGCATTAGTATATTGTGCCATCAGGCTCAAATACGGTCTCTTTATGCTGATGACTGCTGATTTTGCGGCTTCAATAATGTATACCAAAACCCAGGAACTGCTGATGGTATGCCTACAAAACAAAATGTTGAGGACTTGCTTCGTCTTCGTCAGAATTGTCACAAATGCGCCATTCTCGTGCACAATAAGGACCGTGTCAAGGGTATGAAGATACTAAGACTAAGGTACAACTGTATCGTTTAATACAACGAAGAATCTCTAGAGCTGGTTTTAGACATTGCGTGAGACGAAATGACGACCAGGTGGGTTTCTCAACATCAAAAGGCGTTAGGGATCATGCTATATTACATAGCATGATCCCTAACGCTAAGACTTAAGGTACAACGTACATTGTATCTAGTAGACTGTCTAATTCCGGCCCAAGTGACGTAGATGGGAATACAGTGGGTCCGTTCCAGGCAAGGCGGTTCCAGGGTCTCCACGAGAAGAAACTCGGCACACTTGTTTCATATAATGTTTCTGATTGGTAGCACATAAAATTTATATATGAGCTGAGGAGTGTTGTTGCAACACCAGAAGGGGCTTTTGCTTAGGTAGCATAGCATAAACAGAAATGTTAGAAATGCAGCATAACTTAACATCACCTGTCCTAGCCGCCCTTTGAAAAGAAGCTTTGCTGGCTATGACTTGGAATATTATAATCTTGAATGTGCCATGAACACCAAACTAAAGCAACTTCATGTCATGACAGATATGACCATAGGTCTTTGCCCATTGCCAAACATATGGGAACCACTCAAAGGCACTAAAAAGTAAGCATATTTCCCATGACATGTGCCTCTGTATCTGCTCTCTAGCCCTGTGTGAAGTAATAAGAAGGTAAAACGTTTTGTAGATTAAGTGGGAAGTATCTGAAATGCAGATTATCAGAATGTATATACTGACAAACAGTATGTGCATGTCAGAACTCCTCCAGAGCTTTGGGGGCTGCATTCAAGTGCATTTTATGAAAATATCCTCATTTCCAACTATGCTGCTTTTGTCAACTCAATTTGCTTGTAATTTACCATGCATAATTAATGCAATTTTCTTACTGAAGTGAATATGCATTGTAGCATTCTGTCTATATGGTCCCATCCTAGACTGTAAATCTCAATAACTTCAGGTGTAATGTGTGCATGAGCTGTTTCACAGAGAGCCATGCCCCCTAAAGGAAGAGGCACACTGGGTGCACCTGCAATACAAATTGGACCAACTGCAGTGCAAAAGATGCTATTCAAAAAAAGGATTTGTGGCCATGCATGCCTAAAAAGATTGATAAAGCACTAAGCCACCACTTTTATGACAGGTAATGCACTTATTTTCTGATAGCAGATAATTGCAGCATTTAGTATGAATACCTGGTAGTAATGTTCAAGAGCAGTATTGATTACATCTGTGGTCTTCTCTAATTCCAAAATGGCATGGAAAAGGGGCTGAAAGATGTCTGTGTGCATTAATACAAACATTATAAGCTTCAGTGCATTGAGTATTCAACTTCAGGTCAATTTCAATTGAAGTTTCATCAGTTCATGAAGGGGGCTGGTCACCCTGTGGTCTCACTCTGGGATACACTCATGGTCAGTGCAATAGACAGGCCTTCAAGGCTGGTGCATGGGAAAAGTTAAGCTTTTTATCCAGATGTCTCCAAATGTTTGCTTGGAAAAAGGGAATCCACAACTTTAAGGTGCAATGTTTTGGGGTTGTGGGGGGGATCTGCTACTTCTGTTCACACTACTTTCCCTTCCCCAACAACAGAACCACCTATATTTCATGGACTGGATTTTACATTGGAGGTCTAAACCCCTTTCAGCGATTAAGACTCAAAGTTCACACATCCCAGATAGAGTAACGTGGACAGTGACGCACCTAATATTTCCAGGCGGGATGTGGGGGCAATGGGATTTCGAAGTGGCTCAAGCAACACTCATGCAAAAAGTCGCTGGATTTCGACCAGCATTTTTTTATAATTACCCATTATTATCATATATAAAGATAAGCATAACAAACTTAATTTGGCGCTGCAAGGCGCCAAACCTATCACCATCGTTCTGAAATCAATTGATTCTAACCCTATTCCTCCTGTTCTAAGGCTTTCAGAACAACCAGCATGTTTTAAGGCATACAATGGCCGAGAATAAAATCATATTTTCATACATCATTGAAGTTTTCAGATAATTCGACTTCATCATCCGATATGATCTGCATATATATATGTATATATATATATATATATATATATATATATGTGTGTGTGTGTGTGTGTGTGTATGCATACATATATATGTATATATATATATATATATGCACATGCATCATACACATGAATATATACATATATATGTATGTATATATATGCATATATATGCATATATATATATATATATATATATATATATATATATATATATATATATATATATATATATATATATATATATATATATATATTATTTATAATGGGAAGCTTGATGGGAAGCCCCACATCGATGAAGCGCATGCTCCATGGCCATACTAAAGTTATAAATTATTTGTGGACGGAGCCAACACTAAGTCGCCACGTCCCCCTCAAAAGTATATATTAAAGACACCCCTGGTCTAGACGTATGTGAATGAAAAATTGAACACAATCCTGATAACAAGCTGCAGGTTCCGTATCAGCACATGGGTGATAAGGTCATGATATTCTAACCAGTATCGGTACCTCCGCAGGTAGCCTAAATGTAATGTTAGTGCCTTATCCTGGCTGGAGGAGAACCAACTTCCCATGGGAGGAACATGCCCTAGTGCCACCACCCTTGTCTAAGCCTATGCACCGAGTGGGGAGGAATTATGTTGCTGTCTCTTACTTGCTTCTGCCACTCCTTCTCAGCTGTGATCTTCATTAGGGATGCACCAGATAGACTATCCGGCCTGGTATCCGGCCGGATATCACGAATTTTCAACTATTCGTTATCGGGCCGGATATTTCTTGCCATCCGGCGGGATACTGGATATTTTCCATTGTTTCCAACGATTTCCAGATAGTGTTCACCACTTGGGTGTCCCCTAACACAACAAACAGACGATAAAAAACGACCAAGCGTATGCTCTTTATTGTCCCTTCGAAGATTGTAAGTGCGTACACAGCATTCAGTGACGCTGTGACGCTGAGTTACACTGAGTGACGTCAATCAAAACACGACCTGGTTCAGAAATGCCTCACATTGTGGTGAAGAAACAGGAGCTGCTCCCCGCGGCGCGGCAGAAGCCGGCTCCTGTCCTCGAAGATTGTTCCGTACTCCGAGAACATTCCCTCAGAGAACACGGAGGACGACGGGGCGGACAGGAGTTTACGCGAGAGAGCGCGCAGGCGAGGGAACGAACTTGCTAGCCCTGTTTCTCCCCACCACTGGAGTGGGCCCGTCTCGCGAGGTGAGAGGGGGAGCGTGAAAATGTTCTGCACTTCTTCCGCTGCAGTCTTCAGGTCATCCTGGCCGTCACGGCGTTGTCGCTTCGCAGCTGGTGCCTGGCCCTGGCTCACCATCTGTGTGAAGCAGCCGCCGAATAGGTATTCCTCACCCCTTGACCCTGTGCTGGACGCGGTGCTGTCGGCGCATTTGCTGTCAGTGGCAGCAACTTCTTCGTCCTGCACCCCCAGCAGCTGAAGAACCTCGCTGAGGAGCAGCGTCTTAGCGTTGTCCTTTTCTTCAGACTTCTTGAAGAAGTTGAACTTGTATCTGGGGTCGATCGCTGTGGCAGTCACATGGTGTTCCTCCTGAAGGATATTCATCGCTCTGGAGCTGTCAGCTGTGGTTAGGAAGTGGAGGCGCAGCGCTTGTAGCAGTGACTCGCGTAGTTTCTAGGCGCCGGCCGCCTTCTGATCAATCCTTGTCAGGTATAGCTCCAGGCAGGTGATGTTGGGAATGACGCTGAACAACGTGGCGTTGTCCGAGCTCATCTCCTTCGTGAGATCGAAAAATTGTTTCAGCACGTGCAGAAGGCTTCCGCACAGCTGCCAATCGCTCGCAGTCATCTGCGGCAGATCTTCGTGGTCTGCCAGGTAGAGAAGAACTGGCCGCTTCAGCTCCAATAGTCTGCACCATCAAGTACGAGCTGTTCCACCGCGTCGAAACGTCCTGAACCAGAAGTCGCGGTTGCAGGCCTTCAGCTCGCTGGAGCTCCTAGAGGGTAGTGCAGGCCACTGACGAGCGGCCAAAGTGAGTCACCAGCCTCCGACACTTCGTCAGGAGTGTGTTCACAGCCGGCTGCGACCGGATGGTGTCGCTAACCACCAACTGAAGACGGTGGATAGTGCAGTGGACGGCCGGAATATCGGCAAGCTCGCAATCCAGAGTCCTGTTGGAGGCCCCGTCACGGATCAGTAGATGCCGCAGACTTCTGACTAGGTTCCACTCGTCCCACATCTTCGTCAGCATCTCCGAGATGTTGATGCCACTATGTGATGCCGTAAAGTGGGCCGCTTTCAGGTCTCGACGCTGGAAATTGCTCTTGACCCAGTTGCCAAAAAGGCTGACGAACGTTTCTTGCGACGATGAGCATGTCCAATGTCGGACGTGAAGGAGACGTAACTGCCGTCACAGCTCTCTAGCTCAGACAGAACCTCGCCCGTCACTTCGCGTACAGACTCGGCAGCATGGCGTCGGAAAAGTAGCGCCGGCTGGGCAGTAGATACCGCGGCTGAAGTTTGGCGACGAGGTCGATGAAGCCGTCGTCTTCTACGATTGAGAACGGCTGGTTGTCCACGGCCATCATTATAATCACGGCCCTGTTGTCCTTGGCGAAGCTGTCGTTAATGTCCCAGATCTTCCTTGACTCAAATTATTCTTCGATCGATAGCTGCTTCTTAATAGCGGAAATTTTCCGATATTTTGGCGTACCTTCCTCTCCAAAGGTTGAGACAGACGCAAAACAACCGCGATTCGCTTGCTTGGCTGTTTCGTACTCGTCCGGATGTTTCATTTTCGCGTGATTGTGGAGCGGAGTCTTGCTGAAGGTTTTCTGTCCCGCGCTTTCGTAGCCTCTCTTGATGTCTTTTGAAGATTTTGCATTCTACATAGGTACCGCTGTCGTCGCACAGTTTGAATATAGCCCAAACGAATGAGGAACGCGAGTGTCCCGCCATGCCACCTAAGCCGCAGGCCAACTACGTAGAAGATTAAACCTAAAACAATTGTGGAGAGGGGCTACACCAACGCCCAGCGTTCCAGGTGAATGAATGCCAACGCGAATGCCTCAGGAGGCCAGCAAATTTTGTTAAAAAGCTATGCGCGCGCGTGCAAAATGTTATCCTGGCGCCTCCATCCCTGGCGTCCCGCTCCGACGGACTTCGGATGTGAGCGAAATGCCAGGCGCCGGCAAATACAAATCCTGTATACTGAGCTGAGGTTTGGGACTTGGGGCGTTCCAGTTGGGGTGGGGGGGGGGGGGAATTAACCAGCACTTGTCGACCGAGGGGGGTAGGAAGCAATGTTGGCGTGGTGTTTTGTCGTCGATCTGGGGGGGAAGCGATGTTGCATGGTGTTTGTCGTCGACCGGGTTGGGGGTGGGTCGGCCCGGCAGGGGAAGGAAGTAATTGTTGGTGTGGTATTTGTCGTGTCCACGGGGGCGGGGGAGCGTGGTTGGCCCATCTGTAATGCGGCAAAAATTTCAGTTTCCGCCGTTTGGGGGGTGGGGGGGGAAACGTGGTTTTCCGCGCACCATTTTCGTTTGGGGGGGGCAAATGCCCATTTTGCCCCCCTGGATCCGCCAGTTTGGAATAAAGCATGTCATTGCTTGCTTGCTTAATGAAGAGGGGTTTTGGGGGCCTGCAATCACCTGCATTGTTAATGCATACACTTGAGGAAGAAAGGTGGAATGGTGGGAACCTAAAAGGTTCAGTATCCGGCCGTATTATCCGGGCCGGATATTACTCACGATCTGGCCGGAAATACTGTTCGGCCGGATATCAGAATTCACTATCCGGTGCATCCCTTATCTTCATTTGACCTGTTTCATCACATTGCTCCTACCCGTGGCACCGCATGATTCTTGCAGCGCTCGACATGAATGCAATCAGCGTGGGCCCAAGCGAAAAGTCCTAGGGTTATGAAAAATACGGCTCATATTCTGGGACAAAATTCTTCAAGTTTTCAAATGAACCCGATTTTGTCCAATTCTAATGGTATTTAAGATCGGAAATGCTGTATGGAAAACACGAAAGTTTGGCTGGAGCGCCTATGGGACTGGACAATTGTCCAGCCCGTGAGACGTCACCGGTTGTCAACAATATTGGAGGGCCCTGGGCCCCGGTGCGGCCTATTAAGCTTGTTCTTCGGCGTTCCTGTGAAGAGTTAGTAGTGTGTCATCTATGTGGCAGAGGCAGAAATTACGCATTTTCGATGTGAATTAGTATTGAATCAAGTACCTAGAGTGTTGAATTTTCCTTTATTCACACCTGAGAAGCGGCAGGTGAGGGATGGGTGAATTATGACACAAAGAACAGCAGTTTGGCATAAATGGCGCATTGTGGAAGTTATCATAAAGTCATAAAGTCATAAAGTCATAAAGTGTTAAGGCTTAATAAGGGCCACAAGGGCCCATCTGGGTCAAGCCTGTCTAGAAGATATTAGAAAGTACATGTTCACACCTATCAATTCCAAACCCATGCAATCCCTCCACCTGTGCCACCACAGCCAATCTCATCAGTATGACATCGCAAAGGAAGTTGCCAAATCCACTGCTAGGTACACCCCATATAGTACAACATAATACTAGCATAATGTTATACCCTATCTAGCTAGTGAAAATACTCAATATCCCATGCATCACAAGTTAGAATTCAAAAACAACATTTTCCTGTCTAAAAAAATTATCCACCCTACTTTTAAAGACATTCAATGAGGGACTCCCCACTGCATCAGCAGGCAGCCTATTCCATTGGTCAACAACCCTTTGACTGAAGACCTGTTGTCGTTTAACTGTCCTGCACCTCATTTTGTCTAACCTGAATTGATGACCCCTATGGGATACTCTAAACTGCAGAGCATCATTCAAATTGACCTGATCTAGCCCTCTAACAATTTTGTACATTTCAATCATGTCTCCCCTTAATCTCCTATACTTGAGTGAGTACATATCTAATGCATTAAGCCTTTCTCCATATTCTAAGTTACTTAATCCACTGACGAGTCTAGTGGCTTTGCGCTGGACTCTTTCTAACATATCTATATCCTTTTCTAGGTAGGGGCTCCATGCTTGTACAGAGTACTCCAAGTGGGGCCGCACATATGCTGAGTACAGCTTTTTCATGACTTCCCTGCTCTTATATTTCACACTTCTATTAATGAGTCCCAGCATTCTGAGTGCCCTATTTCTAGCTGAGATACATTGTTTTTCTGCTTTAAGGTCTTTTGAGACCAACACACCTAATTATCGCTATGATAAACCGAGAAGTAAGCATTTCCGGAGTAAACGCGTGGTTACCTCTTCCGCATCACGTGCATAAACACGGTGTTCCGAAAAGAAAATATAAAAATTACCAAAATACATTTTGAGGGGAGAACACACTGTTGGTGTTGGAAAAATTGGCATTTGTTGCTGCCATGCATGCCAATACATTTTGTATTCTAGGATTGTGACCAAACTAAATGAAGTATTTTGTACCACAGAAGTGAAAACAAAGAACAACATTGTTAATTGTTTGGTCAAGTGGTACTACTGAAAGTCCATACTTGAAAATGACTAGCAGTTCCAGCAATCCCTGCATGCTGACCAATCAACCACACAATACAACTTTGAAAGGCAGTACAAACTACGGCAGATGTTCGTCGGTGTTGTGCGAAAAACACACGATGCTATATTTGTGTGAATATAGTCAATAATTAATTCAATATTTATTCAATATTTATTCAATATTGATTCAATATTTATTCAATATTGATTCAATATTTTTCAACATTTATTCTGATGTATTACGTATTTAGATTGATCAATATTTATTGTGATGTGTTATATATTTAGATTAACCAATATTTATTAGATGTTTATTTGTAGATATTTGTGCTGGAGTGTTTGCCAAGAAGTACCAGAAAACCCTAGTTCAGTGTTGGAAAAACTGGCATTTTTGGGTGTCATGCATACCAATACATTTTGTACTCCAGGATTGTGACTAGACTAAATGAAATATTTTGTACTTGGACATGGCTTAGTTTGTCATGATGTTTATGCATACAAAAATGGTAACATTGGTTTTCAGCCCCATTAAAACAAAGCTAATTGTCAGCAAGTGCATAGCTATTTTTTGTACTCCAGCTCAAAATTTTGTACTTCACTACCAACAAAAAAAAAGAAGGAAATCCTACAATCCTACCATATGCTTCCAACTCCTCTGAAATCTGGATTTCCTCAGGAAATCTTTCTAAGCTGGATTTGGAAATATAATACAGTTAGCGGATGAAGGTGTTTCCATGACTGGAAATCTGGATTGGTAGGGAAATCTAGATTTGCTAGTGACATTGAAATTGGGCTCTTGTTTCTAATGAAATATTTTATATTGCTTGGTCTCATTCATTTTAATTCTTAACCATATTCATTTTGTCATTACATGTCACATGACCATTAGCAGATGATGTGCACCTAAGCTGAAATATACAAACAAATACTCTTAATTTCACAGTATGTTGGTTCTGAAGTACTGTTGAAATACTGTATTTTGGAATATGTATGCTATTTTATTACTGAGATGAATTATAAAACCACATCTTTTTGTAAAACTGTAAAGCATTGACAATATTGTCTCTGAATTACAAAATTGGTGGTTCAAGGCCAGAACCTTTATATGAAATACAATTGAACACAGCTTGTGAATAACCTCATACTGTTTGTTTGCAAACTGCGAGTTCAAACACAATAGTGTAATTGGACAATTTCACTATTGTTTTTGTATGCACATCACAAACTATTCAATCACATTCTACAAAGGTCTTTATTGGAAACCACAAATAGTATAATTCAGACAGGATTCTTGGATTGCTTTATAGATGATGGGATTTTCTTGAGCTCTGCTGAGTTGGGCTGGGTTGGGGTTGGTGCTGACTGGTAACTCAATGGAAACACACTGGATGGAAATACAATTCACATCTACTGCTTTCATGATGTTTGTGTTGACATTTCGTTTCCAGATGCTTGTTGTGCACCAGGTCACGGCGTTTTATGACGATTTGTTTGCGGTTTAACACCGTAAAAGTCCACGAGAATGGATCACATTACTCGTGCAAAAAGCGTGGTGTACGTGTGCTAGTGTAGAAGTTTTACGGCTGGAAAACAGGACAGAATCCAAGCACTCAGGTTAGATACTTAGCGACGAGCCGACACGATGGTGCAGCTTGCGACATTGCACGCCGCTGACGTCAGCGGTGGCGGGCGGCCGCCACATGGGCCGGGAAGTCCCCCATGACGTGGCTGGTCAGAGAGGCCAGCTGATTCTGATTGTGCCATCAGGTTCAAATACGGTCTCTTTATGCTGATGACTGCTGATTTTGTGGCTTCACCAATGTATACCAGAACCCAGGAACTGCTGATAGTATGCTTCTAAACAAAATGTTGAGGACTTGCTTCGTCTTCGTCAGAATCGTTGTTCCACCGCGTCGGAACGTCCTGCACCAGAAGTCGCGGTTGCAGGCCTTCAGCTCGCTGGAGCTCCTAGAGGGTAGTGCAGGCCACTGACGAGCGGCCAAAGTGAGTCACCAGCCTCCGACACTTCGTCAGGAGTGTGTTCACAGCCGGCTGCGACTGGATGGTGTCGCTAACTACGAACTGAAGACGGTGGATAGTGCAGTGGACGGCCAGAATATCGGCAAGCTCGCAACCCAGAGTCCTGTTGGAGGCCCGTCACGGATCAGTAGATGCCGCCGACTTCTGACTAGGTTCCACTCGTCCCACATCTTCGTCAGCATCTCCGAGATGTTGATGCCACTGTGTGATGCCGTAAAGTGGGCCGCTTTCAGGTCTCGACGCTGGAAATTGCTCTTGACCCAGTGGCCAAAAAGGCTGACGAACGTTTCTTGCGACGATGAGCATGTCCAATGTCGGACGTGAAGGAGACGTAACTGCCGTCACAGCTCTCTAGCTCAGACAGAACCTCGCCCGTCACTTCGTCGTACAGCCTCGGCAGCATGGCGTCGGAAAAGTAGCGCCGGCTGGGCAGGAGATACCGCGGCTGAAGTTTGGCGACGAGGTCGATGAAGCCGTCGTCTTCTACAATTGAAAACGGCTGGTTGTCCACGGCCATCATTATACAAACGTTAGATACTAAGCGACGAGCCGACACGATGGTGCGGCTTGCGACATTGCACGCTGCCTGACATCAGCGGTGGCGGGCGGCCGCCACATGGGCCGGGAAGTCCCCCATGACGTGGCTGGTCAGAGAGGCCAGCTGATTCTGAGAGAGAGGGGGGAGAGAGAAAGAGAGGGGGGGTGTCGTTACGCGTCATGAGCTGACATGATACCAATTTCGCCTCTGGAGGTGGGTTTGTGAAGGAACACCACCAGAGTGGGCTGTGTCTGATTAATTCTATATTCTAGTTTCTAGAGAATGTTCGAGTTGATTTCCAATGGTCAAATATGAATAACATTGAAACAAGCTCTCTTATAATGTGTAGTTCATTTTATTATCAAGTCATTTCACCCTGTAACTGCCATTAAAGTGAAATGAAAGCATGAAAGCAATTGGCCACCCAACATCCTGTGATAAAAGTGCATCATATATCTCCTGTGTGATGTGCTGACAATTTCCAATGTTCTTATCGAAACGAAAATCGAGCATACTGCATTTGTATGTCATCATGAATAACTTCCATGAAGGCTTAACCCTGTCACTTTTGCACTTAATTCCAGAATTTGTGTTTCAAATTATCACATCGTACTACATTAAATTGTATATCAGATGTTCTAGATTACCGAATTAATAGCCAATGGTCTCAAATATACTCAATGGTCTCAAATATACCGTCATAAAATCAGCGGTCTTTTCATGCCGTGTTCAACTACTTTTATAGATATCTAACCCTGTCATTTCTGTGCTCAATTCAAATATTTGTGTCGAATTATCACATTCTATTCCTTCAAATTGAAATCGGATGTTCTACATTGGTGAATTAATTTCCAATGTTCTCAAATAAACTGGCATAAAATCAGCTACTTTCTGATGCTATACTCAACTACTTTTATATATATTTCATCCCGCCCTTTTTGCACTCAACTCCACGACTTCTATCTTGAATTATCACATTGTATTACTTTTATTTCCATATCAGATGTACATTAGCGAATTAATACAATGGTCCCAAATAAGCCGCCATAGAATCAGCTGCCTTCTGATGTCATACTCGACTACTTTTAACGATATCTGTGCCATTTTGTACCCTTTGACATGAAGCTGTCCGGAATTATTAAGGATCTGGCATGGCTCGATGCACGGCAAGCGCTGACGGTTGCCGCCCAGAGGATCCGCAGAGCTGCCGAGGGGTGGCATGACAAAAAGTAACGTAAAGTTGTACCCTTCAACAATGCTAAGCAGCATCGGCTCTGCCACGCCAAAATGGTATAGGAGAAATTCACGGTTGTAGATGCATTATTTCCATTCAACGCCCATAAGCACAATATTCTTGGACAATATCGAGAAAGCCTGACGGCATAGACTGTGCTTGTGGCAGAACTCATACCAGGTGCATCGCCTAGTGTTTCAAATATGAAAATCTGCGTGTTCCTTTGGCGTTGGGGCCAATTAACATTCAGGGAATGGTTTGCGCCCCATCATATTATGAATGGCGGCGGGCGGTCGGTAACGGGCCCGGGGCCGTAATAGCGTCCATGGTGGAAAGTTCCAGAATGCAATGCGCAAAGTAACAATGTGCGCAATATATCACTGTAAATGGCAATGAAATTGACGTCTGAAGGCAAACTAGCTTTCACACATCCAGTTCGCATCATATTTTATGGAGACAGAGTCATAAATTGTAACTATATTCTTCGCGCACACACTAATGAACATCCGGACGCGCTTGTCGCGGGCGCATGTTTCAGAGTTCTTGAATGGAATCAGGAACCCACCTGTTTTCTTTCTTTACTGGGGGTCCCCTTGATGTCCGCATTAACATTGCGTCTCACGCCTAACGGACAGAGGTGGACAGAGATGGACAGATAGAGGGAGAGAGAGGTGTGCAGTGATTCGGATGTGGCGTCACATAGTCGTGCAAGGTTTCCGCCCCCGGCGGAAACCTTGCCTGAGAGCGCGCGCTTGTCCCGCGCTGCCCGGTCCGCCGTTCTTTAATATACTCTCGGTCTGCCGACGCTGTGGCGCAGAGACGTGGCCACCCCCAGAAGGCAGTGGTGCAGGTACAGGTACGGGCGGGCGCTGTGTGGCGGTCTGTGTCGCTGGACGGGCATACGCGCGGGGTTGGTGAGTGGTGCCGGGGTGACGCTTCGGCAGTGGCCGGCCCGGCCTAAGGACGGCGGCTGCGTGTGTGATTCGAGTAGTGTAGGGTGCTCGTCTCCCAGCGGAAGGGTTGCGGGTTTGAGTCCACCTGTCCCCGCCTCTTCCCTGTGACAGATCGGCTTATCCTGGTCCACCCGTCTCTGCGGTCATCAGGTGGCTGTGCGCTGTATGATCAGCATGGTCGATGCGCCCTAAAGCCAAGTCAGGTGGCTGTGCCGGAAAATGCCCGATGTGACCGAGTTGACCGGTGTGCTGCGTGGTACGCCTGGTGGCGTAGCTTTTGTCCTGTCGGACCTGTGCTGCCTGATCACATCCGTCTCCGTCTTCCCGATGGCAGAGACACCTGCTGGCGTTGAAGTTTTAAAGCCAGTTGTCATGACTGCAGCATCAACCTTTTTTTGAAGGTATGGTGCTTGATGGACGTTGTGCGCTGTATGGCCGAAGCAGTCGAAGCGCCCCTAAGCCCAGATGGACGTTGTGCCATGGGCTGTTCTTTTTGCAACACCAGCCGTGGAATTTTAAGCATGAATTTAATTCAAGTTGGCGATCTTCCACTTGTATTCTCTGGTGCGTTAAATATATTCGTCTGTGCCGTGGGACTTTCAGTTCCTGTCCTGATCAGTGTGGTCTCTGTCCGGCATAACACGTCGTGCCATTCTGCCTTGAGACGTTAGCCGCCACAAAGACTGACCCATGTGGCCGTCTGCAGCTCCCTATTCAGCCCCGGCCGTTGACACGCATCCAGCACGATGAGCGAAGGGCCGGCCGGACCGCCGCCTCCGCAGGCGCCCCCCAGCTACAGCCAAGCCGTCAGTGAGGGTGGCCCGTTCCAGCCACCGCCAGGTGAGAGTGCCGGCACATGCGGCTGATGAGATGTGCTGACACCGAGGTTAAGAGCCTTCTCAGAGTCGCTGTCGTTGGTGGGTGTGATTGATTGATTGATTATTTGGGCTTCGGGGCGCATCAACGGCTACTGGTTATTTAGCGCCCTGGTTACTGGTTATTTGGGTGTGATCATCTGCCGTGATATAGTGGCACCGGAGCTGGGTTTATTTTCGGAGTGTCAGATTCGGTGAGGACAGTGTTGCGGCCCTCAAATTCGAAGTCTGTCCTTTTCTGACACTGAACTGTAGCAGTTAGCGTCCCATGGCCCGTCCGCGGTGCCGGCCCACGGGTGGCAGCCCGAGTGGAAAGAACGGCGCACACTGTTATAACTTATAAAAGAAAAACTGGCTAAAATGCAGTTCTCGACCACCTTTCGCTCGGTCTTTGTGTTGCAATTGCATCAGCAGATATTTGGAGCACACCAGGTCGCGGTTTTTACGAAAAATTGGCCACAATTTGTCACCGTTAAAATCCACGAAGATGGACAACATTATTCGTGCAAAAAGGGAGGCACATGTGTACACATGTGGGATTTCCACGACTAATAAAGGTAAGACGCATAAACAACTCGTGTAAGTGAGATATGAAGCGGGCTGCCGTCCATGGATGGACGATGCGGCTCGCAAAATTCCACGCCGCTGACGTCAGCGGCCGCGTCACGAGTCGGGAATTCCCCGTGACGTTGCGGGTCGAAGAGGCCGGTCGGCGGCGGCGACTTTCTCGACTGCGGAAATGTGTGCCGTGTGTCGAGAGAGAGAGAGAGAGAGAGAGAGAGAGAGAGAGAGAGAGAGAGAGAGAGAGAGAGAGAGATATAGAGAAAGAGATAGATGTATATAGATAGATAGATAGATAGATAGATAGATAGATATATATATATATATATATATATATATATATATATATATATATATATATATATATATATATATATATATATATATATATATATATATATATATATATATGATAGATGGATGGATGGATGGATGGATGGATGGATGGATGGATGGATGGATGGATGGATGGATGGATGGATGGATGGATGGATGGATGATGGATGATGGATGGATGGATGGATGGATGGATGGATGATGGATGATGATGATAGATGATAGATGATGATGATAGATGATGATAGATAGATGGATGGATGGATGATGATGATGATGATGGATGGATGGATGGATGGATGGATGATGAGATGATGGATGGATGAGATGGATAGATAGATGGATGGATGGATGAGATGGATGGATGGAGATGGATGGATGGATGGATGGATGGATGATGATGGATGGATGAGATGGATGGATGGATGGATGGATCGATCGATCGATCGATCGATCGATCGAAGACTTAAAGATGAAATGAAGATGCTGTCTCTATCTATCTATCTATCTATCTATCTATCTATCTATCTATCTATCTATCTATCTATCTATCTATATATGATGAAGAAGAAGAAGATAAAAAGAAATAGATAAAGATGATAATAATAATAATAATAATAATAATAATAATAATATAATAATATATAAATTATCTATCTATCGATCGATCGATCGATCGATCGATCGATCGATCGATAGATAGATAGATAGATAGATAGATAGATAGATAGATAGATAGATAGATAGATAGATAGATAGATAGATAGATAGATAGATAGATAGAGACAGCATCTTCGATTTCATCTTTAAGGTTCTTGCGTGACCGAAGTTTATCCGTGGATCCGCCTTGGGATCTCCGAATCTGCGAACTGTGATCGCGGCCTGTCTGGGTGCGTGAAGTATTTCTTCGTAGCCGCATGCGTCTTCGAGCGGCAAAGTCTAGCTTTTGATTGATTGCTTATTTGGGTTTAGGGGCACATCAACTGCTACTGGTTAGTGGTGCTACTCTGTCGATTGAGAATAAGCCATACCTTTGCAACACATAGTTATATGTTGTCCGGTAATGACCGTCCCGTATGTCCGCGCTGTTCTAACCTGCTTACCGTGTACCATGCTTTAGTTGGTTATACACTGCTAGATCCTCTACGACGCCAGATTTTAGGACGGTTGAATACCGACTCTTCTTTACGTATGCTTATATGGAACGACTCTGAGGCCGTTGCGTCTGTAAATATTTTTATGTTCATTCGACAAGCTCGTCTTGACGTGATATACCCCTCCCGTGAAGATGGATAGTGAGCTATGATAGCACCATAGATTGATTGCATTTCAGTTATTGGCGCAAAATGACCCTAGATGTCGACGCGCCCCTAAACTCCAATCCACCACCACCACGACTGGTTATGCAGCGCCCATCAGGCAAACTCTAGCTCGGCGATTTGTTTTGACTGAATGGTAATATCGTCTAACTGGTCAGTAATAACTCCAAATTTGAGTGCCCGTCTCGAATTGGCGTACTGAGTGTTGCACGCCAGCGAACTCGCGGCCTGTTGTATGCCTGTCGTGCTCCTGGTGCTGTGAGTGCGGCGGGAACATCGTGGTGGTTTAGGTCAGGTGGCAGACGGTGTGGATCGGGTGGTAGATGGGGTCGATCGGGCGGCAGACGGTGTCGGTCGGGTGGCAGACGGTGTCGGTCGGGTGGCAGACGGTGTCGGTCGGGTGGCAGACGGTGTCGGTCGGGTGGCAGACGGTGTCGGTCGGGTGGCAGACGGTGCCGGTCGGGTGGCAGACTGTCGGTCGGGTGGCAGACGGTGTCGGTCGGGTGGCAGACGGTGTCGGTCGGGTGGCAGACGGTGCCGGTCGGGTGGCAGGCGGTGTCGGTCGGGTGGCAGACGGTGTCGGTCGGGTGGCAGACGGTGTCGGTCGGCAGACGGTGTGGGTCGGGTGGCAGACAGTGTCGGTCGGGTGGCAGACGGTGTCGGTCGGGTGGCAGACGGTGTGGGTCGGGCGGCAGACGGTGTCGGTCGGGTGGCAGACGGTGTCGGTCGGCAGACGGTGTGGGTTGGGTGGCAGACTGTGTGGGTCGGGTGGCAGACGGTGTCGGTCGGCAGACGGTGTCGGTCGGGTGGCAGACGGTGTAGGTTGGGTGGCAGACTGTGTGGGTCGGGTGGTAGATGGGGTCGGTCGGGTGGCAGACGGTGTCGGTTGGGTGGCAGACTGTGTGGGTCGGGTGGTAGATGGGGTCGGTCGGGTGGCAGACGGTGTCGGTTGGGTGGCAGACTGTGTGGGTCGGGTGGTAGATGGGGTCGGTCGGGTGGCAGGCGGTGTCGGTCGGGTGGCAGACGGTGTCGGTCGGGTGGCAGACGGTGTCGGTCGGCAGACGGTGTGGGTCGGGTGGCAGACAGTGTCGGTCGGGTGGCAGACGGTGTCGGTCGGGTGGCAGACGGTGTGGGTCGGGCGGCAGACGGTGTGGGTCGGGTGGCGGACGGTGTCGGTCGGGTGGCAGACGGTGTCGGTCGGGTGGCAGACATTGTCGGTCGGGTGGCAGACTGTCGGTCGGGTGGCAGGCGGTGTCCGTGTCATGCTCCTGGTGGTGCGGTGAGTGTGGCGAGCACATCGAAACGGTGTGGGTCGGGTGTCAGGCTTTCTTGGTGACTATGCTGACTCACAATGGTGGCCCCGGCAGGCGCGGCCACCTACAAGACGCCGCCACACCAGGCGGGCGGGCCATACCCCGGCCAGCCTGCCGGGCCATACCCCGGCCAGCCGGGAGCGCCCTACACCGGCCAGCCGGGAGCGCCCTACACCGGCCAACAGTACGGCCCCGGACCGGGGATCCCGTACCAGCCATACGTGTATGGCCAGTACGGCACACCGCCAGGTATGGCACTGCATGCGACGGAACATCTCAGGTATGACACTGGATGTGACGGAACGTAGCCAGGTATGACATTGGATGGACGGAACGTAGCCAGTTATGGCACTGCATGTGATGGGACATGACCAGGTATGACATTGCATTGGACGGGACATAGCCAGATATGACACTGCATGGGACGGAACATAACTAGGTATGGCACTGCATGGGACGGAACATAACCAGGTATGGCACTGCACGGGACGGGATATCATCGGTTATGACACTGCATGGGACGGGCGTAGTGAAGCCTTTGCTGAACCTCACCAAAATCCTCTCCGAGTCTAAAATATGTCCCAGTCTGTGACTGCGTTGCATGGTATGCGACACCGGATGTCATCCTCAGCAGCGGTGCGCTCTCATGTGCTGCGCGCTCATGTGCTCATGTTTTGCCTACGTCAGCTCTAGTTGTCGGCTGGTCGGCCCCGGCTATTGAGACGTCTACCATGCGATACGTGGCCGACAGAGGGTCGACAATGCAGGGCATTGCGATCGACTGCCGAGTGGCATCGACCGCTCCCTTCCCTCTGGAGTGTGGGCGATGCACGTGTCGCCGGTAGTGTGACGAGGTGTCACGTTGTGGAGGTGTTGTGTCATGTTGTCATGGTGTGCAGGTGTTGTCATGTTGGGTAGGCCTTGCATTAAGTGACGAAGTTGTCGACTCAGCACAGTGACTGATGTATCCTTGAAATACTTGGCCATTACATGACAGCATCGATGATGCAAGGTATTCTGGCAGAACGATGATGAATGGGAGCCCTGTATAACAGTTATTGTCCAAGTTTTTTACACTGACAGGCGTGCGTTAAGTTAATTCACAGTGGGTTTTTGGATAGTACATCTTGTCGGAAAGATAAAGCGCCATGCATGCTAAATGAACATAGCAAAATGTAAAGTAAACGTTGCCCGTGCGGGTCCCGACGAGCCGATGGTGACAACAGCGCGTGACATTGATGGTGTACAGCAGTGGCGGGCTCTGATCTGACGGTCGCGACATTGAGCGTGCTGCATGGTGGTGAGCTGTGCCCAGTGCAGCGGGCCGCTACACCGGCTGACTGGGCCGTTGGCCGGCAGTGGGCCAGCCGTTCGTGGCACCGGCGGCCGTGGTGACGGCGCCGCTGGTGACCGTGGTGGGCAGCACCAGCACGCACATGGTGTGCGCCCACTGCCACGCCGAGATCGACACCAGCGTGCGCGCGTCGCCGTCGTCCAACGCCTGGATCGCTGGCCTGCTGATCGCCCTGTTCGGGTGAGAGCGCGTCGGCGGTGCTGCGTGCCGCGCGGCCGCCGTACCTAGCGATAAGTTAGTACTTAAATACGGTGGAATATACCACTACAAATACTCAATCGACATCCTTCTCTCAGGGGACGAGTAGCCTAGGGGTAAGTTGCTCGTCTCACAATCGAAAGGTTGTGAGTTCAAGTCTCACTTGTCGCTACTCTTCGCCCGCGACCGATCGGCGTCAGAGATTGGCGGCGCTACATAACTCAACGGTCGATGTGTCGTACAGCCAATAACAAACAGACCTTCTCCGAGAGGTATCGACATCCTGATTCGCTATGGGTGCTGTTGAAGTATTCGTGTCTCCTTTCCAACAGTATCTTGTTCATAAGTATCAATGATTATGCTTTCGGTAAGGGATGGTGATACACGAACATTTCGCAACGCAATTTCATATCAAGGAATTGCCTATAATGTGATATGGCATACAATACCAGTTTAGAGCATAGGTATTTGTATCGCTATCCCGAATATAGCTCCTCCTGAATTATGAATATGAGAACAAATTATAAAGGTGCGGTCATAAGTACGCCATGAGCCCAGATTTCAAAATTTGAGTTGAAAGACATGAACAGCATTTCAAATGACATTAGTTGCATAGCACATTCCGACATCGCACTGAGCTCGTTCCGACACCTCACACTTAACGAAGAGGCATTATGTTAGCGCTGGTCGCACCATCTCGCCGCGGTGTGGCGGCGGTGACGGTGTTGTGAGGCGGCGCTGCCCGTGCGGTTGTGTGGACTGAAGCTGGCAGAACAGGTTTGGTGTCGTTCTGCCGGTGAGCCGGGTGACCGTGCCTGAGTTCTCGTGCGTTTCGGTTGCCCTGCCGCCTCGTCCCTATTCGGGGGTCTTACGCAGGGTTGGCCACTTGGCCTCGTCGTAGATGTTTTGTCATCCGAAACATTTTCATCACCGGATAAGTATCCACACCTTTTTGTTGCCAAAGTATGAGTTGAGGTGCTTGAAAATGACTACAAGGTCGTTTTTGATTCGTAGCCATGCGCAAAGGCGATCAAGAAGTACACAAATGGGGTTTGGACGTTAGGCACAGAAGGAAAATTATCTTCCGACCCGAAATGCCCCATTTTCCTCTCGGTCGCTCATTCCAATAACAGTCAAACGTTGGTCATACTATCCGGTTGCAATTCTGAGAGGGCTCCAAAGAACATGTGTTTGACCGAGATTCCGTCCGTAATTTTACCCATGGCCGCCTTTATATTTCTTTCTCCGGCCAATTTTGCACTGATCCGTAAGGAAGCTACCGGCGACACAACCAGCGGGGTGTTACCTCGTGTCGGAATGTGGTGTGGGTAGGTGAATTAATTCCAACAATGTGGCCCTACTGGGATATGCCGATGACGTCGAACCGTTTCAGTGTCGCGACTCGTTTTGGTGAGACGCACTCCTATTTGTGGGTCTCGTGACGCCTCCGAATTTCCGGCGGGTCTTCTGGATGCTGTGCATTCAAATTTATTTTCAATGTGCAATTTGGTGCTCTTATCTGCTGGTGATCTTTAATTTGTACCATGAGTGGTGCGTACAAAGATGATGAACTTTGCGTATTAGCTTTACTAGAATATGCTGCCAAATTTGTTCATCGGTCAGTTATTAACCTTTTTTTAAAAACTGAAATGAGCGATTCGTTCATATACGGAGAGGCTAGTTCAACCTCACAGATATCTCGGAAGCCACCGAACTGTTTTTTTCTTGAAAAGCAGTCCTAAATTACTTATACACATTTCAGTTTGCAATGAAATAATTCATTTTTTCTCTCTTTAGACCTAATTATTGCCGGGAGGCTTTGCAAACCAGAATTATATTGTTAAGAAGAGCTTATAGCATGCACCATGGCCCCACCAAGCTGTCCATTGTCAATGAATTCCAGTTGAACAGCATATTTTTGGCCGACATTACCACCAGTTTATCGTGCCGTCAATGCACCGACACGGTCATCCCGGTAGTTCACCTCCGGCCTTATAAGGCCAGTTCCAAACTGATCCCCTCAGCCCAAAATGCCAACCCGAAATGCGAGCCTGCGAGCCCTGTGTTGCCAGGACAGAGGGGACTCGTACAAGCCAGAGCTCTGGCCAACTGACGTACCGGGGCGGAATGTTGATTTACATCTCATTGTAACTTTTTTTTTGCAATAGCTCATGCAAGTTGGCCGCCACAATCGAAAGATTGTAGGTTAGAGTCTCACCTGTCGCTACTCTCCGCCCGCGACCAATCGGCGTGAGAGATTGGCGACGCTACATGACTGAAAGGTCGATGTGTCTTAAAGCAAATAAATGACTAACCAACCAACCATCAGGTTGGCCGCGAAGGAATCATAGCAGATTGTTTTTTTTTAATCGGGTAGAACTGCTACGTATATTATCTGATTTTAGCTTAAGTAACTTCAGATGTCGCGAAGGATGGAAGGATGGAAAATTAGTTTGAGATGGTAATGATGTCATGTTTCCAAGGCGTTCGAGCAGGAACATTTGCTGTGCTTTCCTCAGACAGAGCTAGTTGGTCTGCTAGGTGACTGTTTCAACGTGCAGGCTGTTATGCGTCGATTATTGGTAATTCGCATTACGCGCTGTGTATCAATGTATCGACATCGATATATAATACATGGGTCTTAGCTTGCACGGTACAGAAGCGCTTTGCGCCGGTTCGTGCCGAAGGCCGTGTGTTGGAGGTGCCGCAGACTCGTCTTGACTCGATTCGCTGCGGCCATTGCTACCCGGTAAGCCTGTGCGTCAAGTGGTGTGCGCCAAGTGGTCATGGTGCAACGATATCTCGATGGCACTGTGCGCGCCTGTAAATATTGCTACGTTCCTATCTGTACGGCGACCGACCGTTGACGCTCCCCCAGGTGCTGGCTGGCCGGTATGTGTCACTGTACCTATATGTGTCGCGACTGACGGTTGGCACTCCCCCAGGTGCTGGATGGGTTGCTGTCTGATTCCGTGCTGCATGGACGAATGCATGAACAAGGAACATTACTGCCCCAACTGCAACGCCTTCCTAGGCAGCCACCGGCGATAATGGTGCCCCTGGCGGCGGTAGTGACAACCACCAGCCTATGTCAGTGCCATCTGGAGGCCGCCGCGGCCTGACTGCACAGTCGCGGGGCTGATCAGCGTGTTGGTGTCAGCGGTGTTTTTGTTTCAATGCATGTCTCCACTTTCAATCGCAGCACGTTTATGTAACTGGCAAGCCTGTATGTACAGATTTGATGGATGAGATTGGTGTCCCACCACAGAGCATTTTCTTCACATTGGATGCCAAATGCTCCTCGGATGTCCGGACATGGGTGGATAAAGCTGGGTCAACCTATTTTGGGTGTACTTAGGCAATCGTGAACCTAACCCAGCAACGGAAGGTTCCATGATACATAAGAATACAAACTGAATGCATTGCCAGTCTCGGTATTATACAGTCACATTTAACAACAGTTGGATACATACATCTACTTGCATTCACAAACCAAATAGGCATACAATAGAAGTACGAAGGCTACAAAGTGCAGCGGTGAGCGGGTGCGGCAACATCAGCCATAACCTAAGTACCGTCCGGCGCAGATAACGCGTCAATCGCGGCTGACTGGGTTGAATCTGTCGCACATTCGCCTGGTGAAGTGGCGCCCGTCAGCTGTGCCGGGCTGTACGAGGCGGCACCGGCCGGCCGGCGTGTGTGTCGCCTGGTCGGGCACTGCCGACAGCCGGCCGGCGGACCGCTGATGGCCGTCCAGGTCTGCTGACGCTGATCTGCCGCGGTTTCCGCTGTCCGGCCCACACGATCTGGCCGGCCCACACGAGCTGGCGGGCCCACACGAGCTGTCCGGCCCACACGAGCTGGCCGGCCCACCTCGCTGTCCGGCCCACCTCGCTGTCCGGCCCACCTCGCTGTCCGGCCCACACGAGCTGTCCGGCCCACACGAGCTGTCCGGCCCACCTCGCTGTCCGGCCCACCTCGCTGTCTGGCCCACCTCGCTGTCTGGCCCACCTCGCTGTCCGGCCCACCTCGCTGTTTGACACACCTCGCTGTCCGGCCCACCTCGCTGTTCGGCCCACCTCGCTGTTCGGCCAACACCTCGCTGTCCGGCCCACCTCGCTGTCCGGCCCACCTCGCTGTTTGGCACACCTCGCTGTCCGACCCACACGAGCTGTCCGGCCCACACGAGCTGTCCGGCCCACACGAGCCGTCCGGCCCACCTCGCTGTTCGGCACACCTCGCTGTCCGGCCCACCTCGCTGTCCGGCCCACCTCGCTGTTCGGCCCACCTCGCTGTCCGGCCCACCTCGCTGTCCGGCCCACCTCGCTGTCCGGCCCACCTCGCTGTCCGGCCCACCTCGCTGTCCGGCACGCCTCGCTGTCCGACCCACCTCGCTGTCCGGCACACCTCGCTGTTCGGCCCACACCTAGCTGTCCGGCCCACCTCGCTGTCCGGCCCACCTCGCTGTCCGGCACACCTCGCTGTTCGGCCCACACCTAGCTGTCCGGCCCACCTCGCTGTCCGGCCCACACGAGCCGTCCGGCACCCCTCGCTGGCCGTGCGACTCCACGTGCAGTTTGACTTAGTGTAAGCCAGCGAGGCACCGCTTCGATGTGGGCTCGTTTAGGTGGGATTTTAGTGTTGCGCACGCTCGTTCGTGATTTTCTTCAAGCGCTATGATACAGGTGTAAGTAGAGGGCAGAATCGATTTATTGGATTATGCATGCTGGATCACTTATCCAGCAAATGCCATTAATTCCCTTAGGCTATAATTCAGCACGATGCCCATTTCTACCCAATGTGGTTGCCACACTTACATGACATGAAGCTATTTATTTAGTTATTTGGATGTTGTCCGATTGTCTCATCCATGCCCAATGAACGGATGTGGCATTTATGATCAGCTAAGAGTGGTGGCATTGGGAAAATACTCCCTCTCGCGAAGTTAGAATATCTGGAAACCCTAGGGACCCCTCAGGCACTATTTCTATGAAAAACAGTCCGGTAAGTGGCCACTATGGCCCTCAGAAGTGCCATTTGGTTCATCAAGCACCATTTCCCAACCATTTGTGTTCCGTTCCGGCCCCATCTGTAATATTAGCTTATTTGGTCGTCGGCCTTGGCTATATATATGTATGTGTATATATATATATATATATATATATATATATATATATATATATATATATATATATATATATGTATATATATATACGTATATATATATATATATAAATATATATATATATATATATATATGTATATATTAGGGTGGCACTTATTTTTCGACTTCCCAAAAATGAAAAGGGCAGTTGATTTTCTGGTTTGTATTAGCCTAAAGACACCACATAACAAGTTTCATACCGATCCAATAATGCTTAGCCGTGCCTCATCGCACTTGAATGTATACACTATTAGGCCGGTCTTGTGGGTCTTCCTGGACCCAACGTTGCGATGAGTTTCGAAGGTAATCCTGGCCTAGTCCTGGTCTTGGTCCTGGTCACCTGGCCTCAGTCAGGCTGGGTGACGGTGTTCTTTTTGGCGTCGGGGAATCTTCCCCGGTGCGCCTCCACCACCTGCAGGATGTACTGCGTCTGGCCTCGTCCTTGGTGAGGGTCAAATTGTAGTCTTCCATTAGGGCGACGCCATGCTTGGCGAAGTCGTTCAGTACCCGGATGCCGTTGACCTTGCGGGCTGCGGCGCGTAGCGAGGGTCGTCGTGCCACTCCGCCGGGTCGGTCTTCAGGAAGCCGTCGTCGATCCCCAGGGTGACGAAGAACATTCGCGACGACTTGGTCACGAAGTCCGCGAGGGTCTTCTGCGACAAGTCGACCTTGAGATCAACGACGGCCCGCTTGGTGAGGTCCTCCGAGCCCTCATTGGAGCTGAGAGCCTCGATCATGGCCCGCTTTCTTCCCAGCGGTAAGTTCTTGTCGAAGAACGCCAGCGGGACGAGGCCTCACTCAAATACCACAAGTGGCGTCGCGCGAAGTCGTCGGTGAGCGCCTTGGCGAGGGACTTGTCCTTGTACCCGAACAAATCCTTCAGGAGGGCGAGGTCGTTCGCAGGGGCCGATGTGGGGTTCGGCGCGGCGTACCACCGCTCTCCCGGGGAGTCAGGTTTGCCTGTCCTCGGAAGAGGTAGGTCTTCACAGCGTAGATCAGCTTGGCCATCCAACGCGCGTGGTGGTGAGCCCCAGGCCGCCGGAATCGAATGCCTCGGGTCGGCATCCCGCCGAGCACGATCACGGAGAGCTCCAGGAGCTCGCGATAGTCGTCCCGTGGCTGGAACTGCGACAGATGGAGCTTGAAACCCGCGATGAGGTTGTCCCGGGAATCCTGGATGGCCTCCGTGAGGTGGTCATCGGGCATAGTCTCATACTGGTCCTGATCGATGAAATCCCATCTGTCCTGGAAGCGTTCGAAGAACGAGTTTTCAAACCAGGACGATGGGGTGTTGAGACAAACCCCTTAGGCCTTCGCGGCGATGAACTCGAGCATGTGGTACCTGCATGCGACATTGAGCAGGTCACGACCGAGCTGCTGCCCAATGTGCACACACGCTCCTGACTGCGGGCCTGTGTTCGAGGCCGTAGTGTCGAAACACATACGACCTGGTCTGCAACGCCCCAATCGTGCAGGGCCTCCACGACAGCGTTTGCCATCGCCAGTTCACTGGTGATCTCCAGCTTGGGCACGGAGAGCAGCTGGTGACGATGGTCCCAGAGACCAAGATCGGAAGACGGTCGACTTTTCCCCTGCTGCCGGTCGTGGAGTTGGGAACCAGTTTTCAGTCCCAGTGAACAACCAGGGGTGCATCCGGCGCAAACGACGCCTTGATGTCCAGCACGGCCTGCTTCCGGTGGTTCCGCCGGGATTGGCGGATGGACTCCCGATTCATGGTGAGCTCGGAGACGTCGTGCCCGAGGGTGTGGGCCACCGCCGACAAGACGTACACTGCCTGCCGGTCCGTCACGCGAGTGCGGTCGAGGGCAGCGACGACAGTCGGCGAGATTAAAGTCTCCCTCCCGCGGCGGCGCTTCGGCGGCGGTGGGCAGGCGGTGAGCAGGCGGTGGAAGTCGATGGTTGAGGCTCGTCCTCAGCGCTGGACGTCGTCGAGTTGCAACAGGGGCTCGAGGAACTGGAGCTAGACTCGAGCTCAACAGTGTCGATCTCGGCCATGCGCTGCGCTTCCAGAGTCCTGCGATCGCTGGCCTGGGAAGCGCTATTCAACTGCCGCTGCTCGAACTCAGCGAGCTGCCGATCGGCGCCCATCATTTTTCCTCGGCGGCCTTCCTCGCGTGGCGCAATGAGGAGCACTTTGTCTTCATCGATCTGGATGAGCTCCAGAGCCTTTTGGTGCGCAATATCGAAAATGTTATCCATGCTCTTCTTCCAGGTCTCGCGTTGGGCGACTGGGCCGGCCGTCATCCTCTTCTCTTTGCGCATGAGTTTGTGCCAACCGTCATGAAGGGAAATCAGCTTACTCACACAGACCTTCCTTTCGTGAGTAGGGATGTGGGCGATCTTCCAGACCTCCAGGATCTCGCCGACGGTGTCGTCAGCCGCGGTCTTCACCGACGTTTGGTTGCCATTCCGGATCACACGGAAGAGATGACGGAGGGCCTCACCTCCATTCATCAATCTCTCGTCGGCTAGGCCGATGAGAGATTGATGAATGGAGATTGATAAATATATATATATATGGTGGCCTTGGAACAAACTCATCCTTAAGAAACAGCGCTTGCTATTGGTTAGTTGCCGCGCCTGAATGCCTGACCTTTGACACTTTTTAGAGCGACTCTAATAACCCGGCGTCCAACGGTTTGACGTCACGATGTCTGACGTCAACCCGGCTTCCCTGATTGGTCATACACAGTGCCATTACGGCGCATACTTTGGCAACTTACGGTCGGTCGCTTATGGCATTGGCATTGATTTCGCTATGTCGGAGAGCTGTCGCCACCATTTGTCGACAGTCTACGATGTGATTCAGCACGGTGATGATAAGTGCTTGCGGAGGCACATACACACGACTATTCTCAGCACACGCGTGCTGCCATGCACAAGACGAGCTGGAGGAACCATGCGGCTCTGTTCGGTGTTTACGCCTACACACACACAACCACTTCATTGTAACGACGTTCATGTAGCATTTACGATAGTTACATGTGCTGTGCAAGCATGACTGTTTTCAGGTGAATCGTGCGCTACTTGAGCATGTGTATACTGCGTGTGTGTTTCTCCCGTATCGTAGGTGCCTACGGAGAACGTGCCCGGTCGCGAGCTGTTACGCTGCAGGAGTTGGAATCACTGACTTGCGGCATGTTACCGGATTGAAGCCCCATTCCGTCTGCACGAGATTGCCGTGTGTGAGCCCGCAGGCCGCTGTGGCGAACAGGGTTGACCGCTGTAACGGTCGTTGTGCGGCCAGGTGCTGTGCTCTGTGTGTGTGTGTGATCCTGGTCTGGAGGCGATCGGCGTCAGGCGACGTTGGTGCCGTGCTCGCCGATGGAGGTCGATATCCGTCACTGGCGGTGTATGTCAGTGGTCGGCAGGTGCGGTGTGTGTATACACATGCATACGCGCGCGCGCGTATGCATGTATGTATGTATGTATATATGTATGTATATATATATGTATGTATGTATGTATGTCTGTATGTATGTATGTATGTATGTATGTATGTATGTATGTATGTATGCGCTCCGGAGCCGTCACCCCCTCCACAGCTGTCCAACAACTGCCCGCGCTGGGCATGTGCCGCTGAGCTGGGCGCAAAATGCGTGCCGTCGAGTGTGGGGATCTGCATGAACGTTTGTTGATCGATGAGAACGGATGCCTTTATTTTCCATTATAATTGGTGATGAATGTAACAATTTCAGTTGCAAATATGTATCGATAAATGTCACTGAAACTTGTACTCGGCTTTGTGGTTGATTTGCTTGGAAGATGGGTGCACACCTGTTCACACCAGACACACAGTGGTCAGGAAACGGCGAGCGCACCCTGACCAAGGCCAGGCAGAGCGTTGCAGCCATCTTTTTTACCACACGGAAGCACCATTGGCCATCGTGAAAGGTCGCCGCCGGTGATGGCATTTGTGCACATGCATGTATGTACCGACCGACAATCCGCCGCGGGCCCGATGAGCGTTATCAGCGCTTTTGTTGCTACTCGTCTCCATGGCAACTGGGCCGTCGCTGCCATTGACGTGCTTCCACTGTCCCGACGGAATGTCACGCCGCCACCTTCGTCTACACAGACTAGGCTGAAAACCGGCCACGAGACGTCTCGGCACGAATTCCGTCCCCTTGCCGGGAAGGTGGGGGGGGGTCGTTAACCGTGCCTGCACGGCGGTCCGGCCGGTCCCCGTCGACATCGGCTTGTGTGTCGGTGCATCGATTGGAGGTGGGCCACGGGCTGGCCGGCCAGGTGGCCGTACTCGGCAGCGGGTGGCACGTGCGGCAGGTATGGTGCCGGCGGTGCTGCTTCTGGCGACGCTGCTGGCCGCCGACGTCGATTCCAAGGTTGCCCGCGGACGTCTGGACACGCGCGAGGTAGGATGACGACTCGGTTCGACAGTTGGTCTCTGTTGGCTCGGTGACAGGCTGCACTAGGCTGCCGGGTGTACAATGGCTGGTGTAAGGAGCTTCCTGTATGGACCAATGCGCCCTTGTCTTTCTTCAGCGACTGTCGTTCCTCGCTGTCATTTGCTTTTCTTTTTACTTTGCGGAGAGGGGCTATTTTGATACCTTTTATAAGGTTTCTTTCGGGGATAATTCTTACCGATTCATTGTATGGCTCTGAAATTCAACACGCATTCCAATGATTAATCGGCGCGAGTGTGAAAATAAGAGTCAGTCTATGGAGGTCCCTGGTCTTAAGCAGGGTATGCTTTTGTCCCAGTGCGGTTTTGAGTCGTACGTTGAAACGAACCAGAGACAAGATGTAGTTCCAAGTTTAATATCAGCGTATACAAAGTAATTAAAATGCCAGATAAGAATGCGAACTTTAATCGGCTATCGATTAGGCTGCGAGTTAAGCAGCCCATACCTATGCTGTATCTGAGGATTTTCTTAAATCGTAGATGTTCCGCTGAATGCGACGTCTTCAGTATTCCAGGCCTGAAGCACACGAAAAAAAACTTACACGAGAAAGTGGAGTAATTATACGGCACCAAAAATCCGAGCTTTTCTAAATATTTTTACTCTCAGCGCCGACCGGAAAGTCCTGGAATAGTTCTACGCCATGGAGTAAGTATGCTCCCCGTAACATGGGAGCAGTATTGTGCCGTTGGAGTATATTTATTCTTCAAATGGGGTGGAATTACACGGAAAATTGCGTAGTCCTGCACAGCGCCAAAAGGCCCAACTCTACCTTAATGTTTATTTCCCGGCGTACAACATGACAATGGTGAATAGGATGACAATTTTACACTTATAGAAATACCTCTCGATGCTAGTAATTATACTCGATACGTGTTTATGCTGAATTTTCTCTGGAGATAAAGTAAAACATGGTAGGATGCACGCATATTTCCGCAGTTCATGCTGCAGTGAGAACGATATTGGCAGAGCTAACACAACACCATGGTACCTGTTGTCGGGTACAAACAATATATAGTATAATTCTACTCCTGCATTTGCACAACGATGCCATCCTGGTACAGGTCTGGATCACCAGCCGATATCACCACACGGTGGCAGGCTGGCAAAACTCACTCACACACACACAGGTCTGGATCGGAAAGGAATGTCGAGAGGTATGAATGGTCATGGAAGAGGTGTGAGGTGACAAGCCCTCCATGTGGTCTTTTTAAGCACACTAATAAAAATATATGAATTATTACATTTTGCCTGTTTAAAAAAATAAATAAAATAGGCACGAGCACGGAGCGCAGTTTGGCACCAAACCTTCCCCAGGTAATAAATGAGGCAAACTCGAGTGACATAACGAGAGCCATTTTGTTCAGGATGACAAGGCTTTTTCGCCAGCTGTGCCAGTTTGCACAACTGGCGAAAGAGCCAACAGGATGGGAAATTGACCTAATAGGTCAGGCTAAAGTCCAGCTTTGCAATACTTTTATAAGTTATCCATTTCAGTTATCGGATATTGCTCCGCGTGCTGCTGAGTATTCAATAGAAATGTTTCCCCACAAGTTGCAAGCCCGCTAACGCTCCATGGTGGGAACTGCGTGCTGATCGAATTTTTTACGGAGTTCATCCTGTGACTGGCCAAGAAGGCACGCAGGAAACTTAGGTATGCGCTCACAGCTCCTCATATTCGGCTGTTGAGCCAACATGTCGGTGCCACCTTCGTGCGGTTGAAGGGCAAGCGTCTAAATATGATTAATTTTGGAAAATGAGATACCTTATACTGCTCCGTTGCTACGCCATACAGAAGAGAGCTCCATGCACAACAGCACGCGCATAAGAGATAATGCGAAACCCAGCAAACTTATTTCTAGCAGGCGCTAAGCTGATTGGGTTGATCGCAACGAATGCGTATTGTAACAAATGTAAACTATCATTCCACGTGCGCACGGGGGATCTTCCAGGGAAAATTCCGACACCTGGGGATATTAGCAATGTTGAAGCCACGTTTTAGCTGAAATACAATGTGAAATATTTGGTTACATGCTTAGCAACATGGCAACTCACCCTTAGCAACAACAGGCGATGTAAATCAATACTTCCTTATGCATTGTAAATTGCAGTTTGACTGGCCTGGGAATAATTGCTCTTTCAGTTATACAAAATTTGATGCAAAATCGGAGGAGTCTACGATCCAATACCTCATGACTTTTCCTATGCACTCTAGTTTGCTTCGCTTCCTAAAGGGAACTGGTTGCACCAACTCCCGTGTCGTACATGTGCTGAAGTGTACATTGGAAATACACCTAGGCAAGCGAATTTGAAATTGGGGTTATTAACGAAGGTACAATGGAAGCTTTTCCAAAAGTACGATTCGTAACCCCGATGAATATGTTTTAGATACAACAGCTCTGGCCTGCTTAGAACGTGGTCTTGGCAAACTGGCAAACATATCACACCAATATTCCTTACATATAACGTGGGGTCGTCGGGCATTGACTGAAGGGTGAAATTATAAACACCATTTGGGGCCAACTTTAACGGGTACAATGTATAATGCTTGGTTTGGAGATTAGATGAGCAATAAATGCACATTTCGAGACGGGGTGAGAGGATCTCACCGGAAAGACAGCGCGGGTTAAGATACTCGCTCACGTCGATGGGTGTGCAGAACCGAATTCCAAATAATCTCCGTACTTCCGAAATGGGCTCTGTTCGGAGAAATTATGACTGGAGAGCTAGGTCCGTTGCCGATTCGAGACCAACAAAGTCAACAAACTTCGTACTTCCCAACTGGGTTCTGTGCGGGAGAGTTATGATGGGACAGCACGGTCCATCGACGATGCGGGGCCAACAAGGTCAGCCAGACTACCACCACCAGCAATACGCATCAATGTGTGATGACCAATGCAAGAGGCTGCCCCTCGCCCATCAGGAACGGATAGACGATTTTTCCTAGGCACCCATGCAGGGACATACGCAGTCGTGCCCCACGGCTAAAATAGTATGTCTCCAGATGAATGCTTAGGATGATTTTACTGGAACCGCCCATGCCCAACTTGGAAATTTATACCGGGAGGCCTGTTCAAAGTATTTTAGAGTGACAAGTACAGTTCAGGCGATCACCCTGAGGACAATATGATCATCATAAGCTGTGCATTCCCACCGAATATGGTGTGAATACACCAGGGACGGTTCGACAACTAAGGAACTAAACCCTTTCCGGCCAGATCCTCACCCTGTCTCGGGCTGGGGTTCTGGTATTCTGATCCTCTGAACTAAGCGTTGCACGAAAACGAAAGTGGTGTCATCGGAGATTGAAGAATAAGGCCCGAAATACCCTAAAAATGTTTCCCCGAATAGTTCCATCACTAGGGGTTGTTTGATCGCGACCGGCATGTTTTTGGCTCTGGGAGTTTATTTTGGGGATATTTGAAGAACAATTTATTTAGAATCAGAAAAGAATGACTAATTCGATCATGATCCCAAAATCTTTGCGCACTCAAAACTCAACATTGCAATTTGTTTAGTTCCCAATTTGATTAATTCTTCAAATTTGAGGAGCACGGCGAGAAACGTCTTAAGCGAACTCCTAAAGAGTGCTTGCTAGCATCACCGATTTAGCCGTAATTGACGAATATGTAAAACCTAAGCAACTCATAAAAACGAGAAAAAATCCTCAGTTGTGTTTAAAAATGGAGTGCCGGTCTATGAATGTATCTAGGCTAAGGCAGGGCATGTCCTTGTCCCAGTGTGTTTTGGAGACCTACGTTTAAGCATTGGTTTTCTTGCATTCCTGGGATATGCAAACTGTGACAGTTTCATTCTAATATCCATCGGTTAAAGCGTGGCCGTCTGGTTTAACTTTGCAGTGGGTGACATCACCTGCCTAACTAATTCGGTGTCCGTAGAAGATCCTGCCTCCAAATTTTTACACATGTCAAATCGGTGTGGGAAAAAGTACGGCAAATGTTGTGCACAGCCGCGTGCCGGTTTTTCATCATCCAAAGAAGACTGGGGGTATGGAAAAAAACGACCTCTTCCCGGGATTAAGACAGTGCCTCATCTGAGTAGGAATGAAAAGTATTTGTATATAGTACTTTCGTGCGAAGCGATGCTTTAATCCACTAGAAAATAGCACAGTTAGATAACTTTATGCAAATATCATGGGTGACTTGTAATCCTATGGACATTTTGTATTCATATTACAAGTACTTCAGCTCACAAGTTACCCGGCTCATAAGTGCTAAAGCTGGCAGATAACTTCTAGAACTTCCAGGGGTGGGGTGTGCTTACAAGTGCCCCAGCTCACCAAGCTCTCCAATGATCTTCCAAAGCCCAAAAGTGCAGCGACCGAAATTCGAGGAGTTTGTTTGGGGATAGGTAATGTTCGGCTCATGCTCCTGGGCATGGGTAACTTTACTACGTTCCACCTGTGATATTCAGCTCTTCTAACGAAATATGCATTTCCACCTACTTCGTCGGTATAGATTTTCCTAGTCGTTGCGCGTAAATATGTTGTTCCAACCGAGATTAGTTCGTCCAGCGTAAACAGCTTCATATTGCAGCCATCGTTGTGGCACCAGTCAATCCAAGGGCATCGTATTCCTTATCGTACTCGTATTGTAAGTGGGGGGTGTGTCGATGCATTTTGAATTGGGAGGGGACACTCGTTCTGTATGCTCACCACTTCTACGGAAGGAAGAGGAGCGCATTTTCTGTTTTGATGGCGCCATCGGGTGAAAAACACATTGGGCACAGGGTTCCATTTCTACGGTATACCATTTCTATGGAAAAAAGAGCTCATTTATTGCTTTGAAGGCGCCATCGGGAGAAAAACACTGGGCGGAAGAATGGGTTCACTCGAGCGTCCCGAAGGAGCGCAATATTCCTATCGGGGGAGAGCACATGCCCCAAGTTTCCGCCCTGGACCCGCCACTGAATGCAGGCAATGAACGGTGTAAACGGAAGCGGGTCCCCGGTGGACCGTATACTCGCGATCGCTGGTGTTGTGATATCGATTGGCGGTAGCTGTGATTTGGGTAATGCGAATGATAGAACACATCGTGGCTACCAGCATGGCAACCCGTTATATTTGGTTCCATCACTCCGTTGCTGGAGGTATCGAAACGCTCCTTAAAAAAATATATGTGACGCTTATTGACGTTGCGCGGATACAGTCCTGGGATGAATTGCTTTATATGTATCCACTGGAGTTACAATAAGGTTTGAACACGACAATATCGGGACATTATGTATGTCATTGTCCCCAAGGACATGATCTTTGGTTTAATAATTTTGCTTAATCTAATCATTATCAAAATTCAAGTTCACGATTCGCCTCTTAATTTTCCACACAACTGCGATATCAGAAGTAAATATTACCGGGAAACTTTCGGTACCGATTGTTCTTTTTCTAATTGGAAAGCTGCTCGTACCGTAGGTAGCGGTGTAGGCAATGTTAAGTTTTGAAATGCGATGTTGCAGGTGCAAGTCTACAAAGTGGTTTTTCCAACCATAAGTGTAGAATGAGGGATCCAAATATTGGAGGCCGAAGGCCGATCGGAAGACGACTTTCAGGGCAATTCTTTCCATTCAATACCAGAAGGTTAGTGGTTAAGATATAAGACATAATTGGGGGATTCCCCAGCCCCATCCCAGTGATAACACACATGACTCTACTCATGTTCCAGATCCAGGATCGTGACCTCGTTTTATATGCATCACTTTGGAATTCAAGGTCAATTGTTTGCTGGCACTCCCGAGTCAATGTCAACGGGATCCGTATGAATTTGTGCGAGATCCGACACAGGAGGATCGCGGGCTCAGACTATTCGGGAACTCAATAATAATTGGACTGACTGAACCACGTCCAATTCATTTTCGGGCACTTCGCTCCCCCAATAGACAACCCGTGCCGCAGCCCCTGTAGGTGATCACCGACGTGACAGACAGCAGTGGTGGATCCAAGGGGAGGGGTCCTGCTCCGTCTGAGCTCTTCGGGGTCAAAGGGGGCCATTGAACAGGTTGTGTTGTAACATTGGCCGTGACGAAGCATGCAGCACATCTGTCGCTCTAGGGGGCACTCGAGCGACCGGAGAGGGCCCCTAGCGGGCATGAAGGCTCCCTGGGTCGACGTGAATGGTACACGGGCCGACGAAGTGGCTCCGAGCTGGTGGAGATGGGCCCGGGCCGATGAAGAGGGTCTCCGAGTCGACCGAGAGTTTTCACGGGCAGACTCCAAGGGTCACGCTCCGGGCCAACGTGAAGAGCCTTTAGGCAAACTGAGGAGGCCTCGGGTCGTTGGAACGGCCCTCGGGGTGTTCCAACGACAATGGCCCGACCAGTAAAGAGGGGTTGAGCCGATGGAGAGGGTCCAGAGCTGATATGAAGGGTACCTGGGTCCAGGGGCGTACACATAATTGTTCTTACAGGGCGCACACATTTTTTTTCAGGGTCTGGTAAACCGGGCCCCTTTGAGTGATATGGGCCCCTGTCTAATCAGGAGCCCTCGTCGTTGGCTCACAGTCACGACGCCCCTTCCGGCCTCTGACCATCAGTTTCAGGGTGAGGGCATTGAGTACAATTTGAAGGAACGAGAGAAGCTTTGGATGAAAGTCCTGAGATTAGATTTGGTAACCCTTTGGTCCTCGCTTCCCACATGGTATCACATTAGCAGCAAAAATATTCAGCTGCAAGCAGTTTGGATATATAAAAAGAGAGTTGCGAACTGCCTTTACGTCACGAAACCCACGAACGAACTCCAGATATGGTACGATGCTACTTCTGTAGTACGGCCCCGTCATTTTCGGAGCGCCCCTCCCCTCACCGGTCAACACAGAAATCTGACGATAAGTGCATTGAAGTCAGAGAGCATCACAATTCTGTATGTCCCCGCTTGGGCAAATCCTTGATCCGCCACTGTATGGCAGGTCAATACTTAGTGACGCACGGTTAAGCTGCAGCCGTACAAGGCAGGCACATTATTGTGGAATGATATATGGCTACCCTTGCACCTGCACCACCAACGTGTTTCCCAACAGGATAAGTTTTGCAGCATTATGCGTTACTTTGCTTAATTGATACCACCAACGTGCTCTTAATTTGCATGGTGCTCACCATGCTTAATTTGTATATCTTGCAGCACTAGCTGGGTACACAGCCTCATACTTACCATCACGGGCATACGAAGATATAGATGCGGATCGAGGAATTCTGATTAGGACACCTGCTCTTCAGGAGCATCATGTGCTGAATAGCTCGCTGAGTACGAATGTGTGTGGTGTAGGGGGAGGGGTGCATTCAAGCCTCCTGTAGGTGCGTCTTTTTCAGTCGAAGACTCATTACATCTCCCTCTGGGGTGGGGGCCATGCTCCTCTGGGGTGGGGGTCATCCCCCTGAACAAGCTAGTGTGTGACGAGTGCAGAGCTTGCTCGAGTTTTAACGGGATTCACGTATTGCCTCATCCCCAATGAAATAATCGTGCATATATTTCAACAACTGCGTGGAGAACTTCAGCGCAGCAGCGTGGCGCCGTGTCTGCCGTTGCCGTATCGGACCAACACCTCCACATCTCGGCAGCGGTCGACGGCGTCACTTCACGTCACGGCACGTCCCTATGCTCACAGTGTGACGTTGCTCCGCTGTTTTCAGCAATGGGCGTTCCTCACCCGCTTCTGCTTCCTGTCTGGCGAAGGACGATACACGTATGAGTTGGAATATGACACGGTAAGTGGCTATACAACAGGCATATACGCAGACCAGGAACAACACTTGGCAAATTTCCTGCTCGTGGTAGTATGCTTCAATTATTGTCCTTATTGTATGCTTCTCTTATTGACAAAAGCGGTAGATCTTCTTGTAAAGATGTTCCCTCTGCAGACCCAAGCATTGTCCGAAAGTTATAAATTATATCCGTTAATACATTTCCCCATTGGCAAGACGTATTCCCAATCCCAATCTGTCAACTTGTGTCGTCTGGATTCGGCTCCTCTGACTGAGGGAACATAGTTAATCTCATTCATGGTACTGGAAATCCAGAGCGGTGTGTGTGTGTGGGGGGGGGGGGGCGTGCAGACCGTTCCTCTATAAAGCTTCCAGCATTTTAAATATAAAAACAAAAGTTTACCAGGAACTCTGTTGATTTGGATGTTTGATCGCACTGGCCTTGTGGCCAGCAAACATGATCGGCTAGATACGCCACGAACAGTGGTGGATCCAAAATTTGGCCAGAAATGTGTTGCCTTCTTGTCTCATTTATGTTGAATCACTGCTTCTCACTACAATGATTGTTGATATTGTATCGCAGTTGACACAAAGCAGAGTCTTAGGGTCTTCAGATTGTGTCGCCTCGTGACTGTCTGGTCCCTAAATTCACTGCGTTTCCTTTTTTTAAAAGTCAATTCAGGAGCAAGGGCCATCTCGGTGGCAATGTATCTGTAATCCAGAGGACTCAGGGGCCCTCTTCCCCAGCCTGCGGGCCCGTAAACAGCCCGAGGCGCCTCCACGCACCTAGGGGCCGTTGATGTCGCACCAGGCTTCCTCTTCGGCCTGGACTGTCTCTATGGCTCGGGGGCCGTCTTCATCCGCCTAAGGTCCGCTGTCAACTCAGGGCCCTTCCCCTTGACAGTGAGCCAACCCCGACCCACGAGCCGTGCACGTCCGACCAAGAACCGGCGGAGACGGTTCATGAGCCCACTCCGTCGGCTCAGAGGCCCACCCCGTTGAATGAACGAACCTTTTTACTGGCGGGGTCCTCTCCGTCAGCCTGGCCCCTTCTATCACCCTAAAGGACCTTCACGTTGGCCAAGCCAGGGGCCGTCAGCGTTTGTCTGTACGCAATCTCCGTTGACTCAGGGCTCTCTTCAATTGACCGGGAGCCTGTCCGTGAGCCCGGAGACAAATTTAGTCAGTGGCCAAGAGCCCTTTAAGTCGGCCCAAAAGCCCGTTACGTCGGTTCAGAGGCCCTTCACGTACGCCCAGGGTCCTCACCGGCCGCCCGGATGTCCCTCGAGGAGCGTCCAACTTCTTGTATGCTTCGTCGCGGCCTGTGCTGAAACACGTGTCCAATGACCCGTGCGGCCCATGGCCACCCCTTAGATCTGCCAGCTACCACCAATTCACTTCAGCGCCGGGCGCGCCGTTTTCGGCTCGACCAGTGGCGTGTGGCCGTGGGGTTGCTTGGCTGTGCCGACGCGCGTTCGGTGTGTCGCCCGGAGCGGCTCTGTTTCGACCCGGCCCTCCCAGTCTCCGGTTTGGTCGATATCCTCACATCAGGCGGAGTCCCCTCACCCCTGTCACCTGCCGCAGTGGGCTGATATTTTGGCAGCCACTTGGGCAGACGTTCTGAGGGGACGAGTCGTACAGGCAATGGGCATTTTGATGGCCGACGAACGGCGACTGGGAACGGTCTGCCACTGACATAAAGTGAATGTGTGGTGTGCATTGGGCGCCCAAGGAACCACATTTTTTCCAGGAAGGGTAGTTGCTGCCCACAAAGGAAACGGTCAGCCAAGCAAAGGCACAGCCAATTCAGAGCAAAGGAACGGTCTAAGGAAAGGCACAGCCAAGGAAAAGCAAGGACACAGCCAAGGCAAAGCAAAGGCACAGCCAAGGCAAAGCAAAGGTGCAGCCAAGGCAAAGCAAAGGTACAGCCAAGGCAAAGCAAAGGAGCGATCTAAGCAGGCAAGGCACAGTCAAGGCAGAGCAAAGTAACGGTCTAAGTAAAGACACAGCCAATGCAGAGCAAGGGAACGGTCCAACCAAAGGCAGAGCAGAGGAACTGTCTAAACAAAGACACAGCCAAGGCAGGTCAATTGAACGATCTGAACAAAGGCACAGCGAAGGCAGAGCAGGGGGGGGGGAATTGCCCCCATTGTGGCCAAATTTGTTCGACGTTTCATCGACAGCTGTTTGCCTAGGTCCACCTTTCCCAAACTTTTTCGGCCGCGACCCTAAATATAACCCTAACCCTACTCGGCGACCCTAAATGAGTGCACGCACATGCAATGGCAGTTATTATTTTTTCCACAGATATTCATAGTGCTACTTTATATTTATACTAAATATTGCAATATAAAAATACAATTTACCTCTGTTAGGCATGTTGTACCACCACTTCGATAAAAAACTAATTTAAAACAGATTCAAATGCATTTAAAGCGAACTCAATGAAACAAAACTCATCCATAACGAAACCAGTTGTATTGCGTGAAAAAAGAAACTATGTATTTACAAACGAAAAGTCTCAATGGTTGCCGCGAAATTGCTTCATTTGGCGAACAAGATCTTCTAAGTTTGGTTTGATGTTCATTGTCAGAGCACAACGCAAATCGTGCTGCGGATCCAAGCGGTTTCTTGCTTTCGTTTTGATAGTAACCAGGCATGAAAATCCTGGCTCGTTTAGATATGTCGTCGGGAAGGGAAAAAGAGCTTTCTCAGCCTCCAGAGGAAAAATTGGCTTATTTTTCAGTTTAGTCAATAATTGTGAACACTGGAGGTTCTCGAAGTTTTCTCTCTCGACTTGGTTCTCTTGGAGATCTATAAGCTCTTTTTGGAATCCAGGAATATGCTCTCCAACTACACTGACATGGACGCTGAACACATTCCTGATCCAGCTATGCTTTTTCAGCTCGACATTTTCAGGAAAATGTTTGTTAATTTCTTCTTGAAGATTCTTCAGATGTTCTTCAAGTACATCTTTCATACCATCGAAAGATATTTTTACAGAATCTTCAAGCATAGCACTTTAGCTCTGGAAAGCTGCTGTCCTCTCTGTGGCCATTTTTGCTCTCCAAAGACCAATTTTTTTCCTGAACGAGATAATTTTCTCACCTATGTCCACCATGGTATGATCTCGGCCCTGCATGTCTAAATTCAGTTCATTCAGATGCATAAAAATGTCACCAAAATATGCAAGTTTCGCCAGCCAGGCAGCATCTTTGAAACGGTCTGCGAGAGCATGCTTTTCTCGCACATAAATATCTCAATTTCAGTCAGAAGCTCAAAAACCCTTCCAAGAATCTTACTACGAGACAGCCAACGGACGTCGGAGTGAAACAGCAAATCTTGATGCTTCGAACCCATATCTTCACACATTTTGTGGAATATGCGTGAATTCAAAGCCCTCGCTTTGATGAAGTTCACAATTTGGATGACATCATGCAAGACTGCATGAAGATCTGGTTGCAAAGCACGAGAAGCGAGGTTTTCTCGGTGCAGGAAACAGCGGATTGTAATGACATCGGGGTTTTCCACTTTCACCCAACTCACAGAACCTTGGCGACTTCCCATCATCGAGGGAGCTCCGTCGGTGCATACAGCCAAACAATTTGACCAATCCAGTTGGTATTTCTTGAAGAATGTATCGATCATATTGAAAATGTCTTTTCCGGTGGTTGTAGTTGACATGGCGTTGCAGAATGGAAATTCTTCACGAATGTCGTCTTCTCCCTTGTACATCACAAAAGCCATCAGTTGGGGGTTACCAGAAATATCAACCGATTCCTCAGTCTGCAATGAAAACCTGCCTGCCTTTTTCAATGCAGCAATCAATTGAGCCAAAATGTCCCCAGAAATCGGCTGAATTCTCCGTTTGATGATTTTGTCCGAAAGTGGAACCGATTCTATTTTACTCGCAATATCAGCTCCACCAATAGCCTTAACCATTGCTACTGCTGCTGGCTTCACCAGTTCCTCTCCGATTGTGTGAGGTTGTTTGTATGTCGCAATCATCCACGCCACCTCGAAGGATGCTAGAGAAGTTTTTTTTCCAGAGAAAAAGCTGCGCTAGATGGATCATCGATCCCACTTCGTTTGGCTTGTACTTCCTTGTCCTTCCAGTAACTTAGAGGTTTCTCAGTGAAATCAGGATGGACTGAATGTAGGTGACGCTTCAGTTTATTTTCTTTCATGGATTCATTTCCGAGGACTTCTAGGCATTGAACACATTTCGGTCGTACGGTCCCAGATCGGTCTCTCGTCTCAGTAAAGCCATATTGTAAAAATCAGACTTATACGCCAATTGTGTTCGTCGTTGAGCCATTTTTGTATTCAGATCTGGAAAGAGGAAAATAATAAGCGAATATGTGCGCACATGCACACACCTACGCATACATACACACGTATGCACACACACACACACACACACACATACGTACACACACACGTACAAACAAACACACACACACACACGCACGCACGCACGCACGCACGCACGCGCGCACACACACACACGTCATACACACACATACACACACACGTCATACACACACACACACGTCATACGCACACACACGTCATACACACACACACACGTCACACACACACACACACACACACACACACACACACACACACACACACACACACACACACACACACACACACGCACACACACGTCATACACACACACACGCACACGTCATACACACACACACACACGTCATACACAGCCCACACACACACACGTCATACACAGCCCACACACACACACACGCACACACACACACACACACACACACACACACACACACACACACACACACACACGTCACACACACACGTCATACACAGACCACAAATACACGCACATGCCTGAAATGTATAGTGAGAAATCGATGCAATAGTTAACAAAGTTCCATCAAAGCAGGTGTTAACTAGTAAATATAAAATTAGTAACTCTTGGTTGGTAAAATAGAAAATTAGTAACTCTTGGTTGCCTGCTAATCAGTTTGAAATTCAAACTTTACGAAACAATTCCAGGTATTCAGCAGGAAAAATCACTGAAAATAGGTATTTCCCCGGCCACTAGATGCTAAGAAAACTTTAATATGAATTGTTAATCGTCTTCTTACGTCGATCCTCCCCAATTCAGTAAAAAACATGGTGTCTTAGACACACTTGAGTTTGACTATGTAACAACAGAAAATCACACGCAAGTCATTTCCTAGTCAGCGAAACACTTCAATATTTCCAAAAGTGCATTTTCAACTCGATTTTCATTGGACATAACAGTAGCACTTCGCTCCACTTGCTCATCATGATTGCATCACACTCAACAGAGTCCAATATTTTGATAATAATTGTTATACAATGGTTCAAAAAAAGTTAACTCACCATACCAGACATGCGCTAATGTTTTCAGCAAGGCCAACAACAATACAATGACCGTTCAATCTATTGAGGATGACCACAAGTTTGTTGAAACGGGCATTTGGCGCAAACGGAAGCTTGCACTACATTGAAATGCAGCCAATCAAATTGCACTAGATTTGAATGTAGCCAATCAGTGACCAACAATATGAGCATCCCCTCTGGTTTGAGAAGTCCACTACCGTGGGAACGGAAGGGAACGCTGCACGCAAGGGCAACTGTTCCCACGATCTCTGAAACTGAAATAATTGCCGCTATCCGTATGCAAGCTTGTACATTACACACCTCGCTATATCTATTTCTGTTTGCATCCAAAACTTAAATATGGTTTAACGTCTCCGATCAGTTAATTTTCAGAATTCTGGATTGCCGTTTTAAAAAGTAGGCAATAAAAAAACATTTTTTTAATGCATCTTCGTAATGTTAACACGCGCCCTGGAGGGGGGGGGGCGAAATCCGCCCACCCCTCCGGTTTTTCGTAGATAACTCCAGATCTTACCGGTCGATATACGCCATTGTTTGTGTACCTGCCAATAAATGACCGGCGCGTTGTTTGAAGCAAGAAAAATTAAAATCGACCGAAAATTTATCGAGTTAAGGGTCGCTCAATTAAAAAAAAAATTTCCAGCGCCAGATCACAAATATCGTCGCTGATGCGCTTCCGGTATACTAGCAAAAAGGAAGTGTTCTTGGCAAAACTAGCGACTTGTTTGATGTACATTGTCATGCTACATTGTTCCAGAGTCATGTCAAGTCACCGAGGTCAAGTCAGGTCAAGTTCATAACAGGTTAACACACGCTCTAGAGGGGGTATGGCGAAATCCGCCAATCCTTCCGATTTTTCGTACATAACTCAATATTGTACCGGCCGATATACGCCAAATTTATTGCGTACCAGCTTAGAAATGACCGGCGCATTGTTTAAAGCAAGAAAAGTGGAAATCGGCCGAGAGGTTTTCAAGTTAGGGGCCGTTAAAGTAAAAACAATTCACAGCGCCAGACCACAAAAATCGGCGCTGATGCGCTTCCCGTATATTGGCAATAGGGAAGTGTTCTTGACAACACTAGCGACTTGTTTGATGCATATTGTTATGCTATATAATTTAAAAGTCATGTTAGGTCGCCGAGGTCAAGTCAGGTCAAGTTCATGACAGGCTAATGGAGGCAAACCTGGTCAACTGGAATGTGTCATAAATGCAAATGACTGTCATGCGATTGATGTCACTTTACATGTTACTCCCTATACATCCCGAAATCTACTGTTTGTCATTGTGCGCCTAAGCATTTCCATCCTTTATTCATGTATTTCACTCCTTTATTTGCGAAGCCGATTGTGCCGAGCCGCCCAACGGAGCAGTCGGGATGGGAGCCCGGTTCCGGTAACTGGAGCAGGTAATGACCTAATAAAGTGCTCCTATGTAGGTGACGTGAGGTCAAATGGCGGATCTGACATCTGTATTGCATCATTAGTAATGTCCAAAACATCATTAATGCCAATTTTGGAGCATTTAAACACAACTACAGCGATCCATAACAATGACAAGCCAAGCCACGCAAAACCAGAAAATTTTGATATTTTGACCTCATTTGACCTTGAAGATATTGACCTAAGGTCATGCACGTTGCACACATATTAGAGTTCACTATCGTGCCCATCCACCCTGTGAATTTCGTTGCTCTAGCCTTCATAGGAGCTGAGATCTTAGGGGGGGGGGGGAATCCGCTCCCCCTTCTCCAGGGCGCGTTATTTTCAGAGGCCCTCCGGGGCGCGTGTTAAGATTCATGCGTATGCATTTCAGACCGTCTGCGACCCTCATAAATGTCTTCGCGACCCGTAAAAGGGTCGCGACCATGGGTTTGGGAAACCCTGGCCTAGGCATTCACACCCAGTTTCATTGTTGGCTTGCTCCTACTTTGTAATAATTCTTGTTGCGCGCCCGGCTCATGAACATCCGGCACAGACAATTGGCGAATCCATGAGGGGGAGGAGAATTGGCGAATCCATGGGGCAGGACAGACTATTATTGGATCCAAGGGTGGGGCAGACCATTGCCGGATCCAGCTGTGAGGAAACTGGGTGTAAGTGCCTCCATGGAGACAGCGCCCCTCCGACTTTCGGGTAATTATACCTGAAAGTAGGCATAATTTTAGCTTGACACACCGCTGGAATTAATGACGGGAACGTTGACACTTTCCCATCACTTCGGGGAAGATGTGGCCATAAAACTAATAGCAAATGTGTGGGCATATGAGGTGTGTCATTACATTGAGTCTAACACTGCAGTGAGTGGCTCACCACCACCAGATCATGGTGATGGACAAATAGGACCAACTACTCTCAACTTCGCCTCTTGCATCGGCATGCTAAGCATAGGTACATTTTCAGCCATCAATGTAGCGAACACAATGGCTTTTTGAAGCGCCATATGCTTCTGAATATTTTGCCCCAAGGGATTGAACACTTCTCCTCTTTAATGCGAGTCTTGCATCCACAGCAAGGCAAACGCTGTCTAGCTTTGAAGAGCCAGACTCAGCTTAATTGGACATGGTTTACTCAACTGAGTAGGAGCCAGTCCAGAACCCACGTGAAAAGTCAGATTGCACTGTTCAGCCTGCGACTGTTCAGATTACGACTGTTCAGACTGTGACTGTTATCTTATCAGACTGTGACTGCGCGCGTTTTACACCGCCCCATAATGACACATTTATATTCCGTCTGCGTCACTTGAATCCTCCCCGAAATTGTTTACAAGCGTTACCACCACGCCATTTCATTTTTGTCAACGCTACTAAATCGTACGCGGCTGGCATGCACGACCACCAGTGCAAGATTGTCCACATGGCTGGCTGCTGCTGAGCATACTATATTATGCAGACTTGGGCACATGTGTGTTGCTAAGTGTCCACGGTAATTAAGCACGGTACCAGAAAGGTGGTGCTGCCAATTACACTACATTGGTGGAAAGCCAATGTCGCGACTACAAATTGTGGGTCAAAGTCGCGACCTCAAAACCGCGGCGGCGACATTTCGCTTCCCATAATGCGTCATTACCCATCTATGACCGCAGTAACGCCGTCGTTTCTCATGTGTCACGAGGAATTTTCATCGGTGAACGGGGTATCGATTTCCTAACTAACAATACCACGCCTAATGTTTGAAGCACGAATAATGGACCGGTTGGGAACAGCGTGCACGGTAGTCTGTTCTGAGCAACATGCAAGGCACAGGAAATGGATGGACAATTAAACTTGTCGCGATCTTTATGACCTGGGAACGTGGTATCAGAATGGGTCAGTTAAGTTCATCACTGCTTTTCTAAACGGATCAGAAGACTATTGGTCAGACCGGAAGGTATTTACCTTTGCTGACATCTGGGGCCTTTGGGAACATTTTTATCCGATGAGTTCTGGGGTGGATGGTAGGCAATGGTGGATGGAAATTGGCATAATATTGAAAGTTAGCATCTCTCTTTTCCAAAATTTAGCTTCAGAAAAAGAGCGTTCCCTTCGGTATGTAGAGCGAGTTCAATTCGCTTGTCAGTTATAGTCTACGATTTGCATCGCTTGGACGATAACTGGTTCTGAATTGCAACTTCTCAGAACTACCAGCCGTTAACGCCCTTGTATTGACCGGGCTAATTAGATTGTCAGTACGGCGAACCTTGTGTAACCGTTTTAACGGTTCAACAGTGACACTAGCCACCCCAACATCCACATCTTATCACAGGGCTACATCTTACCAGCCTCGACAATACAACTCCATCTCACGCCTCCGGCTGACCTGGCCCGACTGACCTCGGCTCCACTGCGACGGCTGTCTGACTGGGGCCAGTCGCGCGCCGCCCGGCCGCATCGACACGGGTGTCACAATGGTGACACAGCGCAATCACTTCCGACTATGTCAGGACGCCATGGCACAACATCTGAGGAAGGAATCTGACTTGCCGTACCACCTCCGACCGTAGCCGAGAATCTGGACGTTAACCCGCGCCGTCTTTCCGGTCAAATCCTCACACCCCGTCTCGGGGGGAGGTGGGGGGGGGGGAGCGGTCGAAGACCCCCCTCTAAAGTCCAAACTAAGCATCGCGCGAAAACGAAAGAGGTGTCATCGGAAAACGCTCGACAGGTAAGTTTCGGGTCCACCCTTCAAAACAATTTTCCAAAAAATTCACGTATTCAGGGGGGCTTGATATTCACGACTTTTCACGACTTAAATGTTTTTGACTCTAAGGAGTTCATTCTGGGGATATATGAAAAAAAATTATTTAGAATGAGAAAAGGAGAGCGAAATCGAACAGGGCTACAATTTTTGTTGACCCCATCCCAATTTTGTATTTATTTCAAAATGTTGAGTTTTCAAGTTTTCTTTCATTTTCGTCCTCCAATGCAGACCGAGAAACGTTGTTGGAAGTCAACTTGCACCAATAAAAAATGCTTGCTTTAGCCAGAATCCTGTATTTGAACCGCAATATGGCAAATACGCAAAATTTATGTAGTTAAAAACGCAAAAGAATTCCACTCGTACGTTTTGTTGCATCCGTAAAGATAAGCAAACGCTGAAAGTTTCACTAAAATATCTGTATCCGTTAAAGCGTGACGACTTTTTTTTGGAGGTGACCTCACTTGACCTTGACTAACTCGTTGACCCCAGATGACCTGACCTAAAATTTTGAATCAGCATGTCAAATTGATGTGGGAAAAGGTATGCCAAATTTGGGCGCGCTACCGCGCGCAGTTCGTCCGCTATCCGCGAAAAACCTGACGGGGGGGGGGGGGTTGAAGACCCCCCGGGAAGGGACGGGTTAGCTGCTGTTGTGAGCGTCGGCTCCCCGGTGACGGCTTCCGCTCAGAGCATTCATGACCGAACTCGGCGAGTCCCAGGAAGTTGACAATTCCGGACACATAGGAGACAAGCTCATTAAGAGAGAGGAGCACGAAGTTGACTTCATTACACAGATACGACCTATTGGCATGGATTGTCTCCCCATCTTAGATCGAGCTTTGATATATATATATATATATATATATATATCATAGAGTATTGCCTGGGAGGACATTTCAGCTTTAAACCGCATAAAAAAATAGAACCGACGTGAAATCTCACACATGGCTTAAAATGAACCTGGTCCCAGATTCATGACATCGTTCAGACCATATCCATATAACTTGAGACATCCTCCAGTTTTCGAAGAAATCGGTGGGCCTTATGCTATGCTATGTAAGCTCAAACGTTTTCGAACATTGCCATTTGACCCGACGTGGGCCATGGCCGAAATCGTCCTGGGGCCGAAGTGTCACATAAGACCAATAAAAAATTTCCATTGAAAATCGTACTGCTCTGAGCCATTCCGCCACGAAATGTTCCACAAAGACAAACGAGATGAAGGCATCCAAACGCTTGTCGTCTGACAGCTGGCAAATGATGGCCCCGTGCTGCTCCGTGCACCACCGTGCACCACAGCGCTGTGCACCGCAGCACAATGCACCACTGTTAAGCACGGCGCTGTGCACCGCGACACCGTGCACCACCGTGCACCACAGCGCTGTGCACCGCAGCACAATGCACCACTGTTAAGCACGGCGCTGTGCACCGCGACACCGTGCACCACCGTGCACCACAGCGCTGTGCACCGCGACACTGTGCACCACCGTGCACCACAGCGCTGTGCACCGCGACACCGTGCACCACCGTGCACCAATGCACTGTGCACCGCAGCACAATGCACCACTGTTAAGCACGGCGCTGTGCACCGCGCCACAGCGCACCACAGCGCTGTGCATCACGACACGTCACATGACACCAGTGGACGTCGCAGACCGTGTCCTCTAGCTAACTAGCTATGGAGTACCACGGCTACATAGCCTTGGGTAACTCGGGTATGCAGAAGTAAGAGGCAAAGATGTCGAGAGCAGTACGAAACCAAGCTGCATGTTGGACAAAGTAAGCCGATTGGCGGCCGAGTTATGTTCGCGTGAGGTGCAGTTGCCTATCATTCGATGACTGTTTTGCTGACGTCGTACCTTCTTGATGGGCGGGTTTTAATAAATGCACTTGCTGTGCATCTGTTTGCATGCATAAGCACTGTGCTAATAATGCCAATAATTAATGCGATGTTTTCTCTATTTTGCATGTGTGCATGCTACGAGGTGTAGGTTATGCTTCATGCTGTCCTTTTCAAAGAACATTTTGCATTATGCCAACGAGTATTGCATATAAAGAATCGGCCAAATCACTGGATGTCTTCATCCCCCCGGTTTGGACGTGACCGGGCGTTTACCAGATAACATTTGGCTGACTACTGTGAAAGGAGCCATGCGGCAATGCTGATTTATCAATGTGGAGCATGGTAGCAAATTGTCAGTCTGGCAGTTGCACCAATGCCTTGTTCACAAAACGGGATTTATTTAACTGGAAGCAACCACCGATCAGCACCTAACGACCTGTCTGCCCTCCGGCACCAAGCGTACTCACAGACGGACCCAAAGGTCAGGCCAGTGAGCGTGTTCATGACGGGTGGGTGGGAGGAGTGAACCGATCTGAGTGCGCCTCTGCGCGGCGGCAGCAACCTCTGACGAGTCCCGGACATACTCGGTGCAGCCTCCATCTGTCAGCTGGCGGCGGTCAAGCCTCCACTTGCGCAGGGAATTCGCAATGGGGTGGTTATGGCCTCACCCGTGAAAAACCAACTGGACGGTTATGTTAGTTCACCCGGAGTTGATTTAGTGACATTTCGAGGAAATTCGACGGGAGTGCGCATTTTGAGGTGAGTCAAGACCTCTCGGTGACTTAGTCGAAGTAGAATAGGTACACACCGGGCCGCGAGACCCCTCTCACACCCAAGCGACCAGCATCCCGAAGTGACATCTGCATCCCGAGGTGGCAGGTGTGCAACAGATGTGACAGATCAGACGTGTGGGAGATGTGCAACAGACGTGGCAGATGTGCGGCGCGAACATTGTGGAGTGCAGCGGTAGCCACACAGATTAGGTTGCACAACTCGTCCTACCTCCCACACCATATCTTTATCGCAGCACCACTTTCTCTATCTCCTGCATCCCTTAGTGACGAAATGACCCGAGCTGACGGAAGAGACTTTGACCCAAGTACCACGTTAGGTGGTTCGGTACCGGTGCCGGGGTGATAATGAGATTCCCACCGCTGTGGACGCATTCATCAGACCTGTCGGGACCTTGAGCGACTTATTTCTCACTGACCTAGGCATTAGCCAACGTGCTCTTCGTACAGTACGCTTTTGTCGGTCATGCGAATGGGTGGGTTAACTAAACAGTCGACATCAACAGCACGGTGGCAGGCTGGCCAAATTCAACAACAACAACAGCAACAACAACAACGGGCCGATTAGTGCGGTTATTTTTTCCTTAGGTTTTGGCATTCAATACACCTGACGAAGTCATAGAGATTCATGAGTCAGGCGGCACTGCAAAAGGAGAAGTGAGAAAGGCTTGTGAAAATAAGAGGGCGGTGTATAAGTCGGCCCCTGAGAACGAGGCGACCAACACACCTCTGTTGAATCCCGGGATGGTGTGACATTTCCAAAGGCTGTTGGTTCAATCACCCCCGAACCATTCTGCCAGTAGTGGTGCGCCCTGGCGATGCTCAAGATCCAGCTGCAAACCATGTTCATTAACGTGGTTGGCTGCTGGTGAAGTACATGTCATTGGTTAGTGATGGAAAATGTGTGTGTGTGTGTGGGGGGGGGGGGAGGTGTTGCGAACGCCATACCAGCTATCAACGTTTAATTCGTTGTTTTTCCCGCTTACCCATCTTCATCACTGTCAATTCTTCCCGCGCAAGGATGTGTCGCGTTCCTCCTGGCACAACAGATTCTCTGACACCCTGGCACTGAGTTGTGAGCACGACTGCACGTGTGCCTCGGGACACCCGGGCTGCTCAGGGATCTCGCACCGTCGGCAGGTCGCTAAGAAAGACAAACAATCGCCGGAACGGCGACACTAAATAATGACGGCCCGTATCAGCAGCATTTCACCACCGAAGCTACACTTTTCGCATTGTTTTGCGGCGCTTAATGGAAGCAATCCATATTGGAAGGGTCTTCTTGGCTCGCCCGTCTTCCGAGTAGATTTGTACACCGCGAGGCAGATCGTATCGTGGCCCGATTCCAAGTGCAGCATGGCACAGTGTGATAACTCTAGGGAAAAACTGGCCACAAAAGGCATTTACCGAGTATTTCGTTACGCCGTATTTCTGGTGCCTTTGCATCGGCATATGATTGAAGCATACCAAGTTACGATTTTTATGAATATTTTCACAACATTTGGTATTGTAGCAAGTCCATGAACATGGACAGCATTATGTGTGGAAAAGAACGATGCACATGTGCACAAATGTCGGAGTTTTACGACTGATAAAGGTAAGATGCACTCTGAAAACCTGGGCAAATGTGATATGCAATTATAGCTGAGAATATTCTCATCGCGTGAAGCAATTAAACAAGTCATAGACCTATTCACAATATGTTATTTTTATGAAACAAGATGCAATTACAATTGTCGTTCAACTTTTTAGTACCTTCAAGATCGAATGAGGTTATAAAAAACGCACAACAGCGCACAACCAGAGACAAATCTCAATGAAATCCGCGATCCTTCATCTATATGTGCCGCAAGTTTCAGCTGCATCCAGCCGCTCTAACCCCGGTAGTGATCAATTATATACCGACAGGCCGCGGTGCGGTGCGGTGGGCAGCTCAGTCGGCACGGGGAAGCCCGAGCCGAACGCCGCGACGCGTGGACTGGCGGGGTGTTTTAATCGGGGAACCTGATCCAGCGGTTGCCATGCCAAACAACTCTCCTAACTGACGATGCGACTCAGTCAAGATAGGGCACGTACAGTGTCTCCCATGGCAGGGAAGCTGTTCTTGTCTGTAAAGGTCAGTTCAGTGTGGTATGATTTTGCGTACAGTGAACATGGATGTGCGCGTCAGCAGAGAGGAATTGGTGGACTTATTAACCAGTGCAAAAGCGTTTGGGCGTGGAGACTATTATGCTCATGTGTTTAATTACAGTTTGCAGTTGATCATGGAGAAAATCCGTTAGGGATATTTCCCCAGTGAGTAGTCGATTGTGGACATGGGAAAGGCGACCGACTTGATCGCCAAGAAGTTAAAAGGGAAGTGTGTTAAGTGTATGCGAGCCCAGGACAAATTCAGAAGTCGGTTTGCGACTTATCCTTCGGAAGACGAGATGTTCTCTGTGTCCCTGAAGCGTGGTGCCCACGTCGTGAGTGATAAGGAAGCCAAGACCCGCCTTCATGACGAGACCGTGGAGAGACCGTCTTCCTGCTTCAGCGAAGATGCGACCGCAACGCAATAATAATGGACCTGCTTGACAATGAAGACGATTAAATGGATGTGAGTAGACAGCATGTGCCACGACCCGAGCCAGGCTCCATACTGCTTTAAGGTGTTATTTGTATGCGTCACAGATATGTGACGCATACAAATACTTGGAAAAGTATTTGTATGCACCTTACTTGGAAACACATTTGCCTTGAATCGAATGATTCCACTTCATCACCCGTGAGACTGTTGACTGTTGACTTATATCGTTGACCAAGCGTGGATTAACCTATGCAACCCTCTGGGAAAAATGGAGCAGCAAGCAGGGAAAGAGGAGAAACGAACACACCTCGAAGGTACCGAGAATGTGGACGCACGAGCGGAAAGGTCATCCGCACTGTGTTTGGACTCCGAGCGCATCGTCTGCATCGATTTTCCACCAAAGGGCAAAGCCATCGACTCAGCAAGATATATTTAGTTGCTGAGAAAGGAACTGTGGGCCATCCATAAGAAACGGCCAGCGAAGCGAAATCAATGGTTCACGTTCTTCCATGACATCTCCAGGCCCCACACCTACCAGGCAGCGAAAGGCATTTCTGGAGAGTTAGGAGGTGGCAGCCATTAAGCAGCCAACGTACTTACCTCTGCCGAACCTTATTCTTTTCCCTGAACTCAAGAAGGTACTGCGTGAACGACAGCTCAGCAGCATCTCAGAGCCAGGTTGTGCAGTCCACCAGTGAGTCGGAGGTGGCTCAGAAGAAGAGTTCAGGGCGGTATCAGTGCGGTGGATGGAGCGACTCAGAGGGTGCGCACGCAGGTGGCGAATATGTTGAAACAAGAATTGTGTCGGCTTCATGCGTGTGTGCATTGCTTCCATGGAATGCAGATGGTTTCATCAATTACGATACAGCGTTTACAATTAACAGTGTCCATTGGAGACTTGCAATCAAATGTGATTTCGCTTCGGCCATAATTTCGGTATGCTGAACGTATTATTCGGTTCATCGAATGACTCGGAATCGAATAAAAAAATTGCACTGGAACTGCTCTCCAACGACCTATCACATAGTTGGGAAGCTTAACCTGCAAACTGCCAGAGTACGAATATTGTGCCCTCTAACTGTGTGTTTTTATTGTGTGTGGGGGGGGGGGGACTCCTGAACCGTTAAAACCCTAAGACTAATTGTTTTTGACCGCGTGACTATCTGAACAACAGATGGCTTCGCGGCAGCTGCGGCTCCTGATAACCAATAATCACTAACGTAAGCGAGGTGAAAGTCATTGTTTTGCTTCGGAGACTGTCGTTTTGAGGCCGATTTTAAACTTAATTTATCTCGGAAAGACTGCTTGAGATACAGTTATCAAACACATGCTAGAGAATACACACAGACGACGGTGAGAACGAATCAAAACAAAGTATGTTGCAGTGCTGCAGGATATTGGTGCTAATTCTAAGACAACCAAAAAATGGCATATATATATACATATATATATATATATATATATATATATATATATATATATATATATATATATATATATATATATATCATGAACATGTTTCTTCTATCGTCTATGAAATGCCCTGCTGATATCAGATCACGTTCGATTAGCAAAGATCAATACATCTCCACCTGCACTTTCAGAATGTTTTTGAGACCTTGGAGGCCAGGTTTTTAATTTGGTTCCAAATGTAGTTTTATGATAAAGCTATATTCTGCGTTCAAGTTACCTTTGAGAGCCCGACAAGTAGGTATCTAGGGGACAGCCATCAATGGCGAACTGCTACAGACTGGCCTGGCCGTCAACTGCGTGGCGGTATATACTGTTTATTCAAAGAGGCATGCTGCTGGTTTACTACATATAACCTGAGAGTGTAAATGGGTATGGAAATATTCACCGTCTCGGTCCACGCTAACGAAGTTATGCAATTGCTGCGGTATCATACGCCGGACGAACCTATGACGTCAGCGATGGCATTTGGCTCCACGTATCGAAAACTGCTTACCTGATGTAAGTGGAAGTTGCTCTAGCAACGGTCCAATCCATTGTGCATTTAGAATAAGTTCTGATATTTGAGCTAGCTCGCTTATTTTTCGAGTTATACCTCACCTTGGTTTGTATCCAATTTTTAACACATATCCCGCAGACCTGGTGACTGACCGTCTCCTTTGACCTTCACGTGTGGTAGCATTCAACGTGCCACAATCAGAACTTTAGAATGATACTTTTTACTTTCAAGAGTGCAAATTTGGAATCCAGGGACAAAAAGGTGGAACCCAGTGACCGGAAGGCCAAACCCGAACCTTCCTCCCCAGCTTCCGAGCTTGGATGGGATAAAATATGAGTGTCATTGACTACTGTCGGCCGTTACATCACAGAGCAGCAGGATGATGCAATCATATTTTGAAAATTGATTCCAGCTACATTCCCTAGGTTACAAGTTAGAGGAAGGGAGGGAGGGAGGGGGGGTGCAAGTCCCCCTAAGCAGAGGGACGGGATCGAGGGAGATCAATAGCAGTTCGCGGGTGCAGACCCACCGAAACTTTATGAGCACAAACTTAACGTCTCCGTGTATTCTGAAGTGGTTGCTTGGCTTCTTTGTTTGTTCAATGCATAAAGCGTATTTGTGGTAGAAAGGACGCAAGGTCTTACACGGGTTCAACTTGCTTAAAGTTGCCAATAGACGACAACGGGGGCCAGTTAGCTCCCCCTCCGCCATAGCAGGAGGGGGTTTAAGGTCATCTAATATCAGTGGGGTGAATGAATCGCCGATAACCTCGGCGGGCTGATAGCTGCTATGCGTCGTGACTGCAATATCACACCAATTTCGCTACCGGACTTCGTCGGTCCATGCAAGTTCTACCAATTAAACAACTCTTCGTGATATCTGGTGTCATTTCCCGTGCACCTTTGCACCTCTTCCCCGTTGGGAAGAGCACTGGTATGCACTGTTGGGAAGAGCACTATCCTAATGCACTGTTGTTTCATTGCAGAAGTACGCCGTGCAGAAGCTGTTGTTGTATTACGACACGGACGACCAGTGGCCGGCAGTCTACAAAACCCACAAGGTAATTCGAACATCTGCCACGTGCGTCAATTATTTATTTCCCCCGCGATTTGGTCGGACAATTCATGGAGGTTTTTAATCCAGGAGAGACTGCTCAATGTATAAAGAGCCCGTAAAAAACGTCGACCGAATTAGTTTTGATAATATCGGTAAGGTTTCTGGTTTATAACTGTGTTCTTATTAAATTCAACAATATTTGTGATGAAGCAAATTATGCAGGCGTGGCTCCTTTAGGAGGTCCACTATGTTAGCTAATACTTCCAGACGTCATAAGTGACCTCTGCGATCCAGAACGCCTCTAGGCGTCTAAGGTGTCAAACGCACCTCCAGCTGAGCAAGTTTATTGAGTCCAAGTCATTCTGACAGCGGTTGACGGAACTAGTGATGGTTTGGTTTTTTCCCCTTTTGTTCCAGACATTTCATCCCTTGAGATCGTATTTGCTATTTGCAGTGGGCAGGAATTTTCCACCCAAATACACTCAAGTAAACATGCACAGGCAGGCATTCGTGACTAAATACTAGGTTTCAGGTCATTGCTTATCCATGCTGGAGAGCCATAGAAAACGTTGGTGTGCCGAAGCTAGCAAAATTATGCCGGTGCAATGGAGGAATGATTGAAAACTTGTCATGCTCCACGAGGTTATGTGGCAGCCGCCACGCTTCCCCTGCGATATTCTCCAACTCACAGCCCGTGTCATGTTATAAAAAAACATTAACAGTCAGTTATAGTCGTTGATTTTGGAATACTTGCGCCATGTGAAGGCACGTAATTGAAGTGGCATGTGATATGCTTGTTTTTAACATACTGCACGCATCTTGGGAAGTGAAATGGTTTACCATGACGTGAAGGGTAGCCATCATCTAGGGTTTCAAGATGTTTCAAGTTAATTGGCTCATTCGCCGTTGCTTTTTTACTCCAACAATACGTCTATTTTACGATTTTATAATGTTCTAAAGTTGGTTTCCGTTAACCCGCACCGTACCGGGGGGGGGGGTCGTTGACGTCCCCCCAAGGTATTCCAAGGACTGTGAAAGAATGGCACGCGGCAGCGCGCCGAAACTTGGCATACCGTTTCCCACATCAATTTGGCGTATTGTGTCAAAATTGTGAAGTCAGGTCATCTAAGGTCAACGTGGTAGTCAAGGTCAAGTGGAGTCACCTCCAAAACAGTTCAACCAGTCGTCACGCTTTAACGGATAAGTATATTTCAATGAAACTTTCGACGTTTGCTTATCTCTAGGGATGTAACAAAACGCACCAGAACAATTTGTCTTTTTTCCCAGTTTTCGGATTGCTTATTAGTTTTGTATATTTTCCCTGTATAGCTAAAATATAAGATTCTGGCTAAAGTAAGCATTTTTATTGGGGAAAGTTGACTTCGAACAACAGTTGTCGGTCCGTTCTACCCTTTAGAAAAGGAAAATGAAAGAAAACGTGAAAACTGAACGTTCTGAAATAAATAAATAAAATTTCAGTGGGCACAGATTTTATGGTACTGACAGATTTCGCTTTCATTTTGTGATTCCAATTTTTTGCTTCAAATCTCCCTCAAAATGAACTTCCCAGAGCCACAAACATGATGTAAGTCGTAAAACTCTAGGGTCCCTAGTGACGTCACTTTTTGGAGAGGACATTTTAGGGGGTGGTGTTTGACCCTACTCGTCGAGCGCTTTTCGATGACGCCTATTTCGTTTCCTTGCAACGCTTAATTTCAAAGGGGTCTCTATCGACCCCCCCCCCTGAGACGGGTTGTGAGGATCTGACGGGATAGACGGGTTAAGTACGTGATATTGGTAAGATGGTGTCTCTAAACTTTAGTAACGGAACGAATATGCTAACCTGATCAGCGAACGCTGGAAATTGATCTCCATTAAAACCGGGGCTGAATTAGGAGTGGAACTGGGTCTTGTGGCTCTCCATCAGATCGGAAAGCCAACGTTACGTGCAGAGCTAATAGCTGCACCACATGGTCGGCACACTTCAGCGTCACCAGCTCCCGGCATTACGGACACAATATGCCCAATAGGAAGAAATCAGCAGTCATTATGGGTGTTCAAATTCGAAATGCTGTGTTTCTAACTACAACGTAGGTTTTAGCATCTACCTGAGAATGTGATCCAGACAGACTTACTTCTAAGGTTATCGGACATAATTCAATCAGAGTTTGTGAGACTATTTCTGCTCCGGTAGCGGTTAGTTGGATTCGGAACTATTCATGCAACCTGATGCCAAATGTCTGGTGTGTGTGTGGGGTGGGGTTTTGTTTTGGGTTTTGGTGTTGGTGTTGGTGTGGGTGTGCGTGTTGTGTGGGTGTGGGTGTGGGTGTGGGTGTGGTGTTGTGTGGGTGTGGGTGGGTGTGGGTGTGGGTGTGGGTGTGGGTGTGGGTGTGGGTGTGGGTGGGGGGGGGGGGTGGGGGTGTGGGGGTGTGGGTGTGGGTGTGGGTGGGGGTGGTGGGGGGGGGGGTGGGGGGGGGGGTGGGGGTGGGGGTGTGGGGGGGGGGGGGTGGGGGGGGGGGGGGTGGGGGGTGGGTGGGTGGGGGGGGGGGTGTGTGTGTGTGTGTGTGTGTGTGTGTGTGTGTGTGTGTGTTGTGCGTGGTGCGTGCGTGCGTGCGTGCGTGCGTGCGTGCGTGCGTGCGTGTGTGTGCGTGTGCGTGTGCGTGTGCGTGTGCGTGTGTGCGTGTGCGTGGCGTGCGCGCGTGTGCGCGTGTGTGCGTGTGTGCGTGTGTGGGAGTTTTTTTTTTTTTTTTTTTTTTTTTTTTTTTTTTTTTTTGTGTGTGTGTGTGTGTTTGTTGTGTGGGGGTGTTGTGTGTTTTTTGTGTGTGGGCGGCTGGAAATTGGAGAGAGATTGACACTTCTTTCTGAGCCACTGGTTGTCGAAGATAAAATGATAATGCACCTGTCGTGCTGCGGTCATAAACACCGCAGCTCTTAAAACGAGGGGGAATGGGCAAGCACATCTGTTCAAAGCCTACAATGACGTGAACATTGGCATGCCGAATAGGCATTTCCGACATTTCCTATTCAGTGGTCTACTCAGGGTGCCCAAAGCCTGGCGTTTGAATCCACCCCTGGCTAGCTGTGCCACTCCTCTCCTGCAGAGCTGTGAGAACAGGTGCTGGACAGCGGCCGGCACCAGTTCATCAGCCTCAGCTGCCGCGCCTGACATGTCACGTCTCTTCTCCCGCAGAGCTGTGACGACAGGCTCAATGTGCTGGACAACGGCCGGCACCAGTTCATCAACCTCAGCTGCCGCGCCTGACATGTCACGCCTCTCCCCCGCAGAGCTGTGAGGACAGGTGCTGGACAACGGCCGGCACCAGTTCATCAACCTCAGCTGCCACGCCTGACTGTCACGCCTCTCCTCCCACAGAGCTGTGAGGACAGGTGCTGGACAACGGCCGGCACCAGTTCATCAACCTCAGCTGCCACGCCTCACATGTCACGTCTCTCCCCCTCTCCTCCCGCAGAGCTGTGACGACAGGCTCAAGGTGCTGGACAACGGCCGGCACCAGTTCATCAACCTCAGCTGCTACGCCTGACATGTCACGCCTCTCCTCCCACAGAGCTGTGAGGACAGGTGCTGGACAACGGCCGGCACCAGTTCATCAGCCTCAGCTGCCGCGCCTGACATGTCACGTCTCTCCTCCCGCAGAGCTGTGAGGACAGGCTCAAGGTGCTGGACAACGGCCGGCACCAGTTCATCAACCTCAGCTGCCACGCCCGACATGTCACGCCTCTCCTCCCGCAGAGCTGTGACGACAGGCTCAAGGTGCTGGACAACGACCGGCACCAGTTCATCAACCTCAGCTGCTGCGCCTGACATGTCACGTCTCTCCTCCCACAGAGCTGTGAGGACAGGCTCAATGTGCTGGACAACGGCCGGCACCAGTTCATCAGCCTCAGCTGCCACGCCTGACATGTCACGCCTCTCCCCCGCAGAGCTGTGAGGACAGGTGCTGGACAACGGCGGCACCAGTTCATCAACCTCAGCTGCCGCGCCTGACATGTCACTCCTCTCCTCCCGCAGAGCTGTGAGGACAGGCTCAAGGTGCTGGACAACGGCGGGCACCAGTTCATCAACCTCAGCTGCCGCGCCTGACATGTCACGTCTCTCCTCCCGCAGAGCTGTGACGACAGGCTCAATGTGCTGGACAACGGCCGGCACCAGTTCATCAACCTCAGCTGCCACGCCTGACATGTCACGCCTCTCCCCCGCAAAGCTGTGAGGACAGGTGCTGGACAGCGGCCGGCACCAGTTCATCAACCTCAGCTGCCGCGCCTGACATGTCACGCCTCTCCTCCCACAGAGCTGTGACGACAGGCTCAAGGTGCTGGACAACGACCGGCACCAGTTCATCAGCCTCAGCTGCCACGCCTGACATGTCACGCCTCTCCTCCCACAGAGCTGTGACGACAGGCTCAAGGTGCTGGACAACGACCGGCACCAGTTCATCAACCTCAGCTCGCAGTTCAGCACACACAGCGGCTGCGAGATTCGCCGACGCGGCGCCGAGGCCAAGTACTACTGCACGGGAAACCGGACGTTCTTCTCGACACGGGAGCGGTGGTGGTTCATCGCCATCAGCAACTGCGAGTCGGACGAGGTGAGGCCGACAGTGTCTGGAGGCCCCCTGTAAGTGGTCCCCTGCAGGAAGGCCTCCAGACAGTCAGTCGCCTCTTGGTTGGTTGGTTGGTTATTGAAGTTTAGGGGCGCATCGACTAAGTCGTCTTTTGGTTTTCGATGATACCGAGGAGACTGGTCACCGAGGAGGGTTAGCTTAAGTTTGAACAGTGAGAGAACTGGAAGCGGTAGACCAAAGTATTCCTGTTATGTTTTCGGGTATTTTCTATGTCTGGCAGGATTTGCTTCTGCGAGAGTTTTAAACACTCGCACTAGTTTGTAAATAACAATATTATATACCAGTCATGGAAGATTATCTTATGCATTAGCGGTCTAGGTTTCAAGTAGATATTCGATCAGGTCACGAAGATATTAGCTGAAACATTCAGGCAATATATGCACTGTGTGTGAACTGGAAGATGAAGTACACAACACGATAGGGAAAAATTCAGAACTTACGCTAATAATTTAGCCGCATATTTCGCTTCCGACGTAAACAGAGTTATAGTAGTCCTCTTTTGAAATGCTTTTGTTATTTCAAAGTTTGAAAATTGTTTTGCAAGTAGTTCTGACTTTTTGAACGTCTAAAAATAGAGCAACTTTTGGTTTTGAATTGGTGCCGTTCATTAGATTTTTATGAGGATAATCCGCTTCGAAAATAATCAACTTCACTAGTTCGGCACACACTTGTCACCGAGGAGTCTGCTGTGCTAAAAATGTACCTCCTACCTGGAGGTAGGATATCAGGATATCACCTAATCAGTGACTTTTACAGTTGACTTATGTGATGCTTTTCGACTTATCTATCAACTTGCTATCGCTGCTATTGAACCACGAAATTACGTTCAATTTACGAGCCGAGGGTGTCAAAATTGCGATGACGTCCACGGGGCTGACATGCACCCAACAGTGATCTTCTTGACCTGAGACGGAATATTAAAGAAATAGGATAATCGAAGTCTTTTTACAGTTCTAAATGAGATAACGCTACGTCGCACCGTTTACCGCATGTCTTCTATCTGTATTAAAGCAAACGTTTGTGTGGAGATGAGTGGGCCTTACCCGCACTGCGAGATGTAGGAAGTTTTACCGTACTGCACGGCCACAAGCAATCCCTCAATACAAAAAATGCACTAACAGGTTTGGAGAATGTGTGTACATTTGTTTAGCAAGAGCTGCGCCCTTTTCAGCTCTGTAATTGAATAACTTGTATTATTTGGAGGCACAAACCATCTTTTTGTGTGAAAAGTTTGTCCGTTCTCATCAAGTTGAAGCAGTGGTATTTTCCCGTGATGCGTCTGCGGTTCTCGTAGATTTCCAGAGACGTTGCTTACTTAGTGCATTTTATTTTATCGACATCATGCCAATTGACCCACATTCTCTGTGCAGGGGTTGAGCTTGAAATACAATTTTCTGATGACAAATGGGCCATCCGACAACATTTGGACCTACCAGTTCTCAGCCGATGAAATGTGTACGTACCAAACGTATCGATCTACATGCATGAGTGTGGAAAGCCGTCCAAGAGGAAGACATGTTTAATTGTAATCAGGGTCGATAGCATCTCATGGAACATGCAGGGACAAATGTATAAAATTGGACCTAAATGCCCTTCGTATGTTTTCACGTCATGAATCGTGAAAACATACGAATGAACTGGTCGCTGAAGCCCAAGGTCATCCGGCAACACATGCAAGAAAAAGTGTGATGAGCTGAGATATCAGAAGGGTTCAGTTGGTAACTGATTGCACAATTGTGCAGCAGACTGAGTATTCCCCGTGCCATCCAGCTTAGCCGTGGCAATATCATGTGTTAGCCAGCACATTTCTGTGTGACACCTACTGACGGTTCTGTCTTCGCTGCTTCAGATATACTCAGAACCAACATATGCATGCTCTCCGTTCAAATGGCAATCCTCACCATCAGCATTATACTGGCCGGTAAGTCCGTGCCAGCGGAAGACGCCAGCCGGGTAACAGATTACATGCTGGTGATGCGAAAACAAATGTGCGAACTAGCCTCGCCATTGTCCTGACGTTCCCGCAGGCGCCGATCGTGGGTTATCAACGGCAGTGCAGCTGTGGTTCCAAAACAATACTTTGGCGTTGTTTTTGCTACATTTAGACTACAGGAGAGAGGAGTATGATCATGTGATGTGATGTCAAAATGTTTTCGCCTTCATCATAGTTCTGGATGAGGAAAATGAAACATAATGGCGGCACCGAAGAAAAAATAGTGCTTGCACTGTGGAATGTCTCACACGCGCAAGGCTTATATTCAACACTGGTGAACTGATGCTAAGCATCGAAATGAACACGGTGTACCGTCGCTCCGTGGCCCATAGTCGTTCCCTTCATGGTCGAAAGTTAATAGTAGATAATAGAAGATACGAACAGATAATTCACAAGAATCGATCAGACAACACAAAACTGTACCACTGACACAGTCGAGTTGGATATCGATCAAGATGCATTGGGAGCCTCTTTATGACCTCCGTTGTCGTGTCGCATGACCTCATTCCGACCCTAAATGACACATGTGGCAGTTGTCTTGCCGCACCAATTTACTGGCACCGTGCTACGACTCAGCTATTTTGATGTGTCCTGTGCTCATCGCTTTTGCAGCCCATGCTCGTTGCAGCCTTTAGCTCCCCGCAATTGATGCAGGGCTTATTACACTGACCTAACTGCATCACATGCCGCAATCACATTGTTAGAAGGAAACGGGTCCCAAGAAGAGCATGCTAGTACCAGCGAATGTCTAACGTAACTCCAGCACCTTCTTGACGCTGATGACCGGATTTTCGCCACGTCGCCACGCAGCTCGGAGCTGTGTGTCGTGCCGGACCGCCGGCCAACTTCGTCGTCTCGCGCGTGACTGTACCGTATCACTCGAGTTCTGAGACGACCCTGGCCCCGTTGCCGGGCCCCGGGTCGCGCCCCTTCCCCCTGCCGTGCGCCGGCTGACGTGGCGGCCGTGTTGCCAGTGGAGCTGCGATCGCGCGGCCTGCTGCACACCACCTACAAGGTGTTCGTGACGGCCGTGCTGCTGCAGACGTCCGGCCTGGTGCTGTTGTGCGCCGCCTACGGCCGCTACGCCAGCAACGGCCAGGGTCTGCCCAGGACGCGGCTGTTCGGTGAGTGCCGACTGGCCGGTCAGCTGGTGCAGCCGGTCTTCCGGACGGCGTCGGCGCCAGGTGGCGTCGCTGCTGTCCGGGCGTGTCGCCGCTGCTGTCCGGGCGTGTCGTCGCTGCTGTCCGGGCGTGTCGTCGCTGCTGTCCGGGCGTGTCGTCGCTGCTGTCCGGGCGTGTCGCCGCTGCTGTCCGGGCGTGGCGTCGCTGCTGTCCGGGCGTGTCGTCGCTGCTGTCCGGGCGTGGCGTCGCTGCTGTCCGGGCGTGTCGCCGCTGCTGTCCGAGCGTGTCGCCGCTGCTGTCCGGGCGTGGCGTCGCTGCTGTCCGGGCGTGTCGCTGCTGCTGTCCGGGCGTGTCGCCGCTGCTGTCCGGGCGTGGCTCCTGCTGTCCGGGCGTGTCTCGGCTGTCGCCGCTGCTGTCCGGGCGTGTCGCCGCTGCTGTCCGGGCGTCGCGCATTCGCGTGTCGCCGCTGCTGTCCGGGCGTGTCGCCGCTGCTGTCCGGGCGTGTCGCCGCTGCTGTCCGGGCGTGTCGTCGCTGCTGTCCGGGCGTGTCGCCGCTGCTGTCCGGGCGTGGCGTCGCTGCTGTCCGGGCGTGTCGCCGCTGCTGTCCGAGCGTGTCGCCGCTGCTGTCCGGGCGTGTCGCCGCTGCTGTCCGGGAGTGTCGCCGCTGCTGTCCGGGCGTGGCGTCGCTGCTGTCCAGGAGTGTCGTCGCTGCTGTCCGGGCGTGTCGCCGCTGCTGTCCGGGCGTGTCGCCGCTGGCACCGGTCCGAGTACTGGCCGACCGGCCCTGTTAGCGTCGTGTTGCCGGCTTTACGTTGACGGTAGCTTAACTCGCAAATATTGCCCCGAGTACCGATGCGGGAGTTGGCGCGCTTTCGCCACGTGTCGGCGCGGGAGTTGGCGCGCTTTCGCCACGTGTCGGCGCGGGAGTTGGCGCTTTCGCGATGTCATCCATGCATCGTCACGAGTGAGCGGATAGCTGTGCATGGGACACAACTGGTTTGAAACCATGCTAAACAGCAACTGAGGTTAAGTGAAAAAAAAATCGATTACTATCTAGAAAATCATCCGCTGGGTTTATGCTGGCATGGCCGTGCCCTGCGCATCGTGGCCAGACCAGCCTTGCCGCAGTGACCGTGCCGAACGCCGTGCCCGGAGTCGGTACTGGGAACGCGCCTGCTGCCGCCAGGTCGAGTCCTGGAGGCTGCCAGCGACTTCACGTTCCTGCTGCTGCTGCTGTTGTGCGCCAAGGGCTACACAATCACCCGCGGCCGCCTGCGCCAGGCCAGCTCCATCAAACTGACGGTGTTCCTGGCGCTCTACGTCGTCACCTGGGGCGTGCTCTTCGTCTACGAGCAGCTGGTGAGGGAGATGAGTTGGCTGGGGGTGGCTGGCTCTGCGGCGAGGGGCTTACTTGGCTGGTATCCTAAACACGGCCGACAGGCGGCGAGTGGCTGTGATATGGGCGTATAATGACTTGGATGTCGGTGACCCACGATGCACAAAATCACCTGTCAATACCAATGGCGAGAGCACGTGGAGGAAAATCCAACGCTTATGCAATTTGGCTTCTTCGGAACACCGCACGCGCTTACTTAGCAAGGTTCAAGCTACACTTCGATCAAAACGATCAAAGGAAATATTTGACATGCATAATTTGTATATCCTTGATTAATTTTTTTTTTCAGTTCGTTTTCTCCTGGTTATCGAATCGATCGACCTCTTCGCTATTCCTATTGCGTCATGACACATCCTATTTAAGCTCAATTATGCCGGTACAACGTCAGTGGTGAAAGGGAACAGTGACAATTATTCAGTCTATTGTCATATCTTCGCATACATCGTGAGATGATTATTGTGTGATATGTGGAGCCATGCCCCGGAGTGCTGCCCCATTGCCCCATACAGAATGATGCATTATTGACCTAGCATGGACGACATAAACTATTGAATGGCCAAATTCAATAGCAGAAGGAGGTCGCATTGATCTGTTGGCATTGCTGATATCCGATTTGGTTCACCTGTGCCAAGTTAATACTGGCGCTAGTTGAGTGTTGTAGCCGTTTGTGCATTTTGCTTTAGACAATAATGCAGCCCCAGTCGCCTTTCCGACCTTATGTTATGGTATGACTTCGAACATACACGTTTTATGATTGGGAGGGGAAGCATGCCTTTATGTCCCCATCGAAAAATCGTTTTCGGCCCTTGTCTAATAAGCAAGCATAAAATATGCCACCATATGTAGTCGGAAGCACAACTATGATGTTTGTATGATGCCAGTTTTTACTTTGGGGTCAGCCATGAGCACGGAAACATTGGCGACAGCGTCCATGTTTCCATTTCTCGTGACCTTAATCATTAGCCCTATGAAGAAAAATGGCTCATCCATTTTCACCATCGTTTCTACGCTCCAGGGGACAATCGATGGTGGAATCCAATCTTGCGGTACGCCTCATTTATTCTCGCGAGGAGGCGCAGCCGCTGCCTGCTTTGAATGGTCCAAGTTGGCCTTCTTCAGTTCATCAAGACGAATCGCTGCGGCAGATTTGACGAATTTGTCTGCAGCGAACCAGAGGCCCTCCCAATTGTACTCGTCGGCAGCGAAACTCACATACATCATGAGCTAAGTTGTCCTCCCGTCTGGATTGATTCCAGCAGCCGTAAATGCGACTCGTGGTCGTCGCTTCAAGTAGACGAATCAGTTCCGAGTCGCTGCGGCGCTCGCAGGATCGTGCTCCGTTCTGAAGGGAGATGGGAGTGGCAGCGCCGTGCAGTGGGAGTGGGAGGGGGGGAGGGGCTGAGTAGTCGGCATCGATGGTCGCCTCATCGATCAGCGCTCAGGCACGCTACCAGGAAATACTGCATCTGTCGCCACCCCACGGACGTGCCGGCTCCACGGACATGCGACCAGGTGATCAGAACAACAGCTCGGTTCACACTTGGTAGTTTAGAACGTTAGTATTTCGTCAAACGAACGGATATCGAACGTCAAACAGAAGATAGACGCCGTAAAACGAGCGGAAATACACCAGGAATAACTCATGCTTTTCCACGAACGAAAACGTTCCTTTTACGCTTCCATGCGAATCAATTATGACACCATTGAGACCATTCTGACGCGACTGCAGCCGATTCAAGTTGTGTGGAAAGCCTGAATACTTGTACCGATGATACTTGTACCGCATCATATTCGGACATTTTTGCTTTTAGGTTATTGACCACTGATTTCCTTGTCCGAGAACCATGAAAGATTATGTTTTTCTCATGCTTCTGCTCATGGAGTCTAGTCTGTTACACCGTGTTTTAAATATATATTTTTTTAAAGGGAATAAGTTAAGTATATTTATATATTAAAATATATTTCATTGTTTAAGTCAATCGTATGGTGGGCTCAGCAAGCAGTGTGCAAGTCTTTGTTTGCACTGGTGAAGAAGTTTGTGAAATGTACGCAAACCAGCTAATGTGTAATGCACGACAGGGGTTTGGGTCAAGTCATCAATCTCTGAGTGGAAAATCATACATTATCTGTGATCCATTTATATTGCGTCATTTTTCAACAAACAATGTTGAATGCTGTGACAGACTTGACTTCAAGCTTGCTTCAAAGACAAAGGACCAAAAGTAGCCTGTACATATTTAAATATGCATAACATGCACACATCAGAAAAGAGAGAATCCGTAGTTGGCACTGGGCATGTACCACCAATGGTTTTGGCTCTGAAAATTCCAATGAATTGGCATTTACAGCAATGGAGATTATGAATATGTTCTTCACCATCATGCATAACTTGGCAGCGCCCGGTTGTGTATGGAGTATCATGAAATGTCAAGGGTTTTCATTGCTTAAAATAGGCACCTAATGCTCACTGGGCCAATTATTTCCTACATGGTTATGTTGTACAGATATACTTGCAAGATTTTGTCATGGTTGGATGCACAGTCCCAAAATAATATTTCCCACCTTTGCATCTTGGGTGAACAAGCATGCTTTTTCAGTGCCAATAAAGTGCATTTGAATGTACTTTAACTTCGCAGCGCCAAGTTGTGTTTGGAGTATCAGGAATTGTGAGTGGATTCTTTATTGCTTAAAATAGGCACTTGGAACTCACTGGTTCAATGAGTTCCTATATGGTATGTTCTTCAGAGATACTTCCAAGATTTTGTCTGGGCTGATTGCACAGCCCCAAACTATTATTTCCCACCTTTGCATCTTGGGTAAAAAAGCACGCATATTCAGAGCAGTACACAAATACAACACAGCATTACATACAATTCTGCCTGTGACTATTTTACAGGGCTACCTCTCTACCACATGGCCAAAAGAAGTGTGCTAGGAAATGCAATATTCAATATCTAGCATATTTGCAATATTTAGCTACAAGCAAATCAATGCTTCCAACCTGGTTAATGACAGCCAACAAAACTTCGAACATCTCACGACCACTGAATCATACCAACAGAATGCTAGACGATGAATCAACGTTGAAAAGATAAACTAAATTTATCTTTTTGACACCAGATAGATGTTCATTACCGGTCGCGACATACCCCGGTGGACACTGTGCGACGCTCCAATCGCGTTAAACGTTCGCAAAACGCTGTTTTGACGGGCGTCTGAAATAAGTTCGATTGCCGTTTGTTTAACGAAACGGCCTAAACACGATGAATGAACGCTCAGAAAGCGTCAAAAGGCCATAGTGTGAACCGAGCTTGACGCCCACAATGCACTAATAGGCTGTTCGCTGTGGTGTAGAATAATTCAATCTTGTCTGGCACGCTACCAATAATGCATGTCAGAAGGATGGTGCTTGCTCTGGGTGCCTACTTCCCGAAAAGCTTGCAAGCGTGCTGGATGCGAATACATTTAAAGTCGTAAGTTCTCTTTCACGGAAGCCCTATTTAACCAATAGCGCACAAACGAGATGTAAAGAGCCGACTGAATAGCTGAAGTTCCTGAAACTGGCTATCGTTAAGAGCAATTTCAGCACAAGTGAGCAAGCGATATCAGAGCAATTTGAACACAAGTGACTCAACAAGTGGTGCTTCGTGGGATGAACGCCGAAGCAGGCGGCATTGATACACCGCAAAAATAGACACCCTGAATTGGCTCCGGTTGCCACTTGTCTGAAGCAACTCATGCTCGAAATTTCATACAGACACAGTTGAGCTAACCAGGGTCCATGGTGCACAATCCGAGCGAAGTCGGTACAACTACCAGCATTCGATCACCATACACGAATCAAGATAGAAACAAATGAATATATCCATAAGAAACTTAATTAAATTATGGAGTGACAGAGAGAAAGGGAATGATAGAGAGAGAAGAGAAAGAGAGAGAGAGAGAGAGAGAGAGAGAGAGAGAGAGAGAGAGAGAGAGAGAGAAGTAGGGAGAAAGTGGAGAAAATGGGGGAGGAGGTGGAGGGAAGACAATGTGGCATGCGCCATGTGCGATAGGCGATAGGCGATGGGCGATGGGCGATGGGCGATGGGCGATGGGCGATGAGCGATGAGCGATGGGCGATGGGCGATGGGCAACGGGCGATGGGCGATGGGCAATGGGCGTTGGGCGATGCCGAGAGCGAGAGAAACGGCAATAGCGCGTTCTGCCCACAAAGCTGAAGTATTCGACAACAACTCCGTCATTGTCCGCAATTTGTCCGCACAGCACGCTACATGCGTGTGGTTTGACATTTTGCCAGGCTCAGTAGAGCGTGCCCTGCGTGCAGGAGACGACGTCACTCCCGTATGGAGTGAGGCTACAGATCGCAGGCGGTCTATTTCGGAATATCGGCCGATATCGAGGTTCGGAAGCACCTCACCCCACGCGATTCAGTGATTGTGTCTTGCGTTGCGATCAGGATTTCGTCAGTTCATCAGTATTTCGTCAATTGATCAGGATGTCATCCGTTGATCAGGATGTCGTCAGTTGATTAGGATGTCGTCAATTGATGAGGAGAGTCGGTGTTGTCAAGCGGCATGGACGCCCAGGACAGCAAATAGTGAGCAAAATGGCAGAATTAGGATTCCCGTGGTAATCAGTGGGTGAGACTGAGTATGTATTGTTATGCTTTTAGGAGATTCCATCGAGTACGGAATCCCATACTTCTGGTGCATTGGCTGACGAATGATGTACCTTCTGGAGCGAAACAGGAAGCATATACTGTCCAAAGTAGTGGCGCTTTGCTTTAAGTTGCCTTCAGTTGAGGTGTTATGTTTACACCAAAATTTTCCTCCTTCGCGGCGGTAAGCTCCAGGAACTGAGTCTTTGGGTAAGGTCGCCAACAAAAGTGACGCTTGTCAGACCACTACTCGTGGAGTGCGAATGCCGGCAACAGTTTCGGAGACGCGTGGGTCCGAACTCGACACCTCGGCACCGGTACCGTCTGACGGCGTGTGAGGTCGCCTTACATCTCGACTATACACATTACGGTTGTTTGCAACCACATGGTGCATTTTGTATAAGAAATGCGATGCCGATTAAAAAAATAATACGAGTTGTTGCCGGGGTGGCTTTAGGAACGAGGGTTCTATTGCTAAGCAGAGCTTGTTGCGTTGATTTGGCAATTGCACAGTCTTGAACAAGGCCGTCTGGAAAAATGCACCATTACAATGTCTGGAGTCTACACTATAGAACATAGTCTTGCCTGAAAACTTGATGTACGAAGAAAAGGCTATGTTGTCACCGACAACATGTAATCGAGTACTTGAATCCTTGGAATTCAGATTCCCTATGTCTCTGCCCATCCGCCTCTAACTACGTGGGCCATTGATAATACATTGTGCCTGTGTACGCCGTTGCTCGAAGCAGGTGCCTCAGAAGCGCAAATGCGCCATATATTCGAAACTTTTCACCACATTGCGCCAGCCGTCAAATCACAAAAATCCGATTAGGTGGCTGTCTTGTTCTTGTAAACGGGCCGCGCGATCGGAACTTTTGCGAATCGACCGGATCGGAAATTTACGTTTTGGGCTGACCTCATGTACGTTAGGCGTCAGGCGCAATGTTAATGCGGAGATCAAGGGAATCTCCAGTACAGAATGAAAACAGGCAGGTTCCTGATGTCATTTAAGAACTCTGAAGCATGCACCCGCGACAAGAGTGCCCGGATGCTCACTAGAGTGTGCGCGAAGAATATAGTTACAATTTATGAGACACTGTCTCCATAAAATATGATGCGAAGTGCATTTATGAAAGTTAGCTTGCCTTCAGACGTCAATTTCATTGCCACGTACAGGGATATATTGCGCATATTGCGCATACAGGGATATATTGCGTTACTTTGCGTATTTTCTTCTGGATCTATTTCCACCATGGGCAGCTGGCCGCTGGCGGCGACGCCGGCGGCCCCCGCCCGCCCGCCGCCATTAATGATATAGTGGGGTGCAAACTTTGCGTATTGCGTTCTCGAACTATTTCCCACCATTGACGGCCGGCCGCCGGCGGCTGCCGGCGGCTCCCGGTGCGTCCCCGGCCGCACGCCGCCATTCATAATATGGTGGGGTGCGGACCATTCCCTGAACGTTAATATGTCCCAACGCCAAAATTACAGGCAGACTTTCAGATTTGAAACGATAGGCAATATGCCTGGCATGAGACGCCACCATTGTAGTTGAGGCCGACATATTTTATCGATGTCGTTTAAGAACATTACGCTATGGATGTTAAATGGACAGAATGCATCTACACCCGTTAATTTCCCCTACACCATTTTGGCGTGGTAGAGCCGATTTTGTCTAGTATTATTGTTGAAGGGTGGAACCTTACTTTTTGTCATGTCACTGCTCGGCGGCACTCCGGATCCCCTGGGTAGCGACCGTCCGGATCCTCTGGGTAGCGACCGACGGCGCTTGCCGTGCATCGAGCCATGTCACAACCTCAACAATGCCGGACAGCTTCATGTCAAGAGGTAAAAAATGGCAGGGTTAGTTATCTATAAATGTAGTCGAGTATGGTATCAGAAGGCAGCTGATTTTATGCCGGTTTATTCCGGACCATTGGACATTAATTCTGATTAATTCTGACATTAACATCTGATATACAAAGAAAAGGGATTAGGTAAAGGGACACGGTGATAATTCGAAAGGGAAAGGGAGAGGATTAGGTATCTATAAAACTAGTCGAGTATAGAATCAAAAGGCACCTGATTTCATGTCAGTTTATTTGAGACCATTGGAAATTATTTTGCTAATGTAGAAAATTGAATATTCAACTTGACCGAATAGAATGTGATAATTCGAGACACAAATTCTGGAATTGAGTTTTAAAATGACAGTTACATATCCATAAAAGTAGTTGAGTATGGCATCAAGTGGCAGCTCAGTTTATGCCGGTCAATTTGAGACCGCTGGAAATTAATTCGGTAATGTAGAACATCTGACATACAATTTAAAATAGTACGATATGATAATTTGGGACACATTCTGGATTTCAGTGCAAAAGTGGCAGGGTGAAACCGTCATGAAGGTTATTCAACATGATATAAAAATGTAGCACGTTTGATTTTCGTTTAGTTAAGAACAAAAGAAATTGTCAGCACTTCACACAGAAGATGTATGACGCGATTGTATCATAAGATGTTGGGTGGCCAATTGCTCCCGTTTCACTTTAAGGGCAAAGTGACAGGGTGAAATAATGTTATAATATAACGAACTTCATATCATAATAGAGCTTATTTCAATGTTGTTCAAATTTGGCCATTGTAAATCACTTGCACATTCTCTAGAAACCAGAATATAGCATTAATTAGAGGAAGCCCACTCTGGTGGTATTTCTTCGCAAACCCACCACCAGAGCGGCGCCATCGGTATTATTTCCGTCAATGACACCTAACGAAACGGGGTAAAACACAGCTGCTTGGGACTGACGGAAAGTGCCACAATTTGACCGTGGCTAGCCCACACCAGAGTGCTTGCGGTGCAGCTGGCATTGAGAGCTCTCACCCGGTTATCCGGTGTTGATGCGGTGGACGTTGTGAATTCATACCTGGACATCTGGTGCTGGTGCGGTGGACGTTGCGAACTCACACCTAAGCATATCCGGTGCTGATGCGGTGGACGTTGTGAATTCATACCTGGACATCTGGTGCTGGTGCGGTGGACGTTGTGAACTCACACCTGAGCATATCCGGTACTGGTGCGGTGGACGTTATGAACTCACACCTGAGCATATCCGGTACTGGTGCGGCGGACGTTATGAACTCACACCTGAGCATATCCGGTGCTGATGTGGTGGACGTTGTGAATTCACATCTGAGCATATCCGGTGCTGATGTGGTGGACGTTGTGAATTCACATCTGAACATATCCGGTACTGGTGCGGTGGACGTTGTCAACTCACACCTGAGCATATCCGGTCCTGGTGCGGTGGACGTTGCGAACTCACGCCTAAGCATATCCGGTACTGATACGGTGGACGTTGTGAATTCATACCTGGAAATCTGGTGCTGATGCGGTGGACGTTGTGAATTCACATCTGAGCATATCCGGTACTGGTGCGGTGGACGTTGTGAACTCACACCTGAGCATATCCGGTCCTAGTGCGGTGGACGTTGTGAACTCACACCTGAGCGTATCCGGTACTGGTGTGGCGGACGTTGTCAACTAACACCTGAGCATATCCGGCACTGGTGCGGTGGACGTTGGGAACTCACACCTGAGCATATCCGGTCCTGGTGCAGTGGAAATTGTGAACTCACACCTGGGCGTCCGGTGCTGGTGTGGAGTACATTCCTGATGCCATGAACGTCGTGGACGCTGATGCAATGCCGCTGTGTAGTTTTTCGACCCGGGCGAGGTGCTGTACCTGTACGAGTCGCCCGGCGGGTACGGCCTGATGCTGCTGAAGCTACTCGGCTGGGCCATGTTCGTCTACTCGACATCGTTCACCATCAAACACTACCCGGAGAAGTGGAACTTCTACCTGCCCTTCTCCATGTTCTACACGGCCTGGTGAGGATGGCGCACTGGACGACCATCTTCACTGGCCGGCTGTCACGACATCTGCCAGCCACGGTGACATTCACGTCTCGCTCAAGTAGCTCTTGCTGGTTGGAAGCGAAAAGGGGGGGAGTAGTATAAATAGTATGCTTTAGTTCCATGAATGCGGAACAAAGCTCGCTTGATGTTAATGGTGCTTGGATCTTCGCAATCTGATGTAACAGCGACGTATTTGGAAGCGATATCAAAACGGCTGCCAAGTTGCACATTCCGGGTCTTATCGATCCAAGAAATGGCTTCAACGCCATCTAATACTGGTCGCTGGTGGTGAGTGTATGCTTAATTTCCGCGATGCTTGGGTAAAGTCTTACTTTGTCTCCAAGCTTGTTGAATAATATTACATCAATTGGTTACTTTTTTAACAAAAAAAAAGAATAAGCACGGTTTCAAAGATTTGGGCAACACTCAGTGAAATCAGGAAACGTAAACAGATTCACATCACTTGGAAGGAAGCACCTCCACCTGTTTTCGCTTCCACAATTCAACTGCCGCGTACATTTTCATCTGACAGCTGACAGAGAGATGTCATTTGCGCGATTTACATTGAATGCTTCCTGAGATGCCGTAGTTATTAAATAGATCATGAAGCAGCCATAATGCCATTTTGCATGACCATGGCTGTCACCATTCAGGAGATTCTTCAAGTGCCAATCTGGGTAATACACGGTGCATCAATCACCGCGCTGGACTGACGACTTCTAATTTGGCAGGTTCCTCTCAGCCCCGATGGTGATCTCGTGCTCCAATTACTTGATCGACAAGTGGGTTCGCGAGAAGGTGGTCAACGGTGTGGAGCACGGGATCACCTGCGTGGGACAGATCTTCTTCCTGGTGCGTTAACTGCCTGTCTTTTGCGAGCTGGTGGCGGTGCAATTAACTATGTGCGCTCCTTTCAAACCGTTTGCAAATGTTCATCAGGTATTTTTATCTCTGTGTGTTGTTGTGCCTGGTAAAATTAAGGCTAATTTATGCCTATCATTGGCACAAGCGTAGCCGTGTGGATGGGAACATATACATCAACAGCTTCCTCAGTCTCAAATGCTGCAGTTTCTCTTCCGTGTTTCAAAAACCGCTCGAGGCCCCAATGTTGGAACTCTTCCAGAGATTATGGCATAATCGCGAGCCTTCTATTTATCTCTGTCTCTCTTCAGTGCGTGGACGTTGTGTGAGGAGATCGCGGGAATGCACTACATGACCTTGGGAAGTGTAACAAATGGTTATGGAGATGGCAAGAGCACAGGGATTTTGTCAAGAAGTTCGAGTTTTGCAGGTGCTGACTCGGCCAACGGCCACCAACAAGAATTTCCCATTTCACGTGAGGACGTCTCAAATCAACATCATGGAGCAGAGGCCAAGCGGTGCGTGCTATGTTTGGTATCAAGTAGCGCACGCTGCGTGAAAAGCCTTTTCCTCACAAGAAAATGCAGACACCAGTGATATTATATCACGTAAAAAACAAAAGATCCCTCATAGCACTTTAGCATGTTATATCTGGGGTTCATTTTGTGGAGTACGACTTGCATTTGATGTATTTCATGATTGTTGTTCAGTCTGTGCAACGGGAGAGCCGATTTGACCCCTCATACTATCCTCGCTTCGCGGGGGTCGATTTGACCCATGCGTATTTCCATTTTTCTTCCTATGTCATTCAGGGTATTGCTCCGACGTTTGCATGCTTGACGATAATTGGTGAATATGCCTCATTCTTAGTTAGTCATTTGGGCTTTGGGGCGCATCGCCCGTGTCATCATATAGCGCCCAATGCCTTGCTCTTTATTTAGGTTAAGGTTGTTAAGATCGCAGCTTCAGCAGGTCAAAGCTGGGTGCAGATCTCGTTCCAATGCAGTTTTTAAATGTATATTGGAATGTTTGTCATGAAAAGACACAGAAGATACAACTTCAAATCCTTAAAACATGAACACGAGTACATATAGTGATGACTACAGAAATGGCCACCAAGGTGACCTGACGTTAGATCGCTAGGTGAAGCCGATTTTTAACCTTGAAGCGTTTTTGAAGGATGGTGGCGCCTCTCATTGGTATATTAGAAACAGCGGAACTTATATTGGGAAAATCAGATTCTCTAATCAGCATCCTAATTTCAAGATATTGTCGAGCGAGATCAAGAGGATATGGCAGGAAAAGTCCTAGGAGTAGACGTGTCACATGCGTTCTGGAAGCTAAAATGTGGACGGTTGCAAGGGAAAACATGGCTAGAGCATGGTGTACAGATTAATTTTGCATGCAAATTCTGTTACCGTATGAATGATGTGATGAATAGTTCACGATAGTTTTGAACACACTATTTTTCCTTTATTTGTGTGAATGACTTTCTTCGTGGGGAAGCGGGAGGGGAGGTGAAGTCTTCAGAAGTCGACGATATTTAGTTTTATTTTTGTGCCACCCACCACCTTTTCCTGAGCGCAGCCTGTTTCTAAAATCATGAACCTCAACATCTCATCACCTAACCTTACATGCTCCGAGAGGCCTCGGAATTTAGCTTTTTCATTACATGTTTTTATCTCAGTTGTAGTGCATGCATTCTTATTATTATGCCACATATTATCTTATTTAGTGCATCATTAGCTGTAACTTCATGCAGCAACACCTGTAGCAACACCTCCACCAGTGCTAAGATAGGCGTGTGTACGTCATCTTCCACATACATCTACAGCATAATTTGCTATCATCTACAGCATAATTTGCTTGGGCGGGGTCCCTATCTTCGCCTTTGTTTTCTCTCGCATTTCGCAACAATCCCTGTTGTTGACACGGGCTATGCGCTCTGTCGACACCACAGGCACGGCCGGGAACAACAACCTGGACCACTTCTCAACTCGTGCCTACGCGCCTAGCGCCCCTCTGCACAGCTACGGCGGCGGCCAGTCGACGCCCACCGAGCTGTTCGTCATCTCAGCACCGGTCGAGACGGTGGGTGGTGGCACCGAGCGGAGACAGGCACCGGGGCCGTCGTTCGCACCATCGTTCAGTCGCGCCGGATAGTTTGCACACTTCTGAATGTGATCGCAACGCGGGCAGTCTGCCGCCTCGAGGTCGCGTCATTGCGGTATAGGGAGGAGGGAGATAGTTTATGTGTGTGTGTGTGTGTGTGTGTGTGTGTGTGTGTGTGTGTGTGTGTGTGTAAAATCAGAGTTACCCTTTATAGGCTAGATAACTTTGGAATGCGAACACCAGAATCTGAAGAAAAGATGCAAATGAAAACAGATCCTAGTTGATGAATCACAATTTCAAGAGGCGGTTCTGCGCCTGTCCACGCCTCTTGGACAATTTAAATTGATCTAACGAATTGAACGGTTTCTGGTCTTGGACGACTCAGAAGTCCAGTTGGGCCGACTAAAGCTGTTTTCAACGTAATGCTTTCCATGATGTGAATTCTGCCCGTATGGACACATGTCATGTCCAGGTATGCATTTTAAAGAACGAAACTACTTTTTGTTGCCTTTAAATAAATGTGTAGGCAAAAACATCGTGATCTTCATTCAGCTATTTAGTATGACTGCAAATGAAATTACAAATTAGCCACGAAAACAGGTTCTTCATCACGTATGACGTCTCTCGGCATAGTCACCAGTATCCGTGTTGAATGTACATTATGAACATACGCGAAATCGCTAAGTATTGCTTCACTTCAGAACGGTACAGCATGCTTTCCTGATAAGATGATTTCCATTATGTTGGAAATACTTGCATAAGTCAAACTTAAGCCTATCCAATCAAACCTTTGCAATGCTCTATTACGAGGGATTCAGGTTTTTGTCGTACATCCTGATGCAAGCGTTATTAAAATCCTAGGTGATTTTGCAGATGCGTTGACAGATCCAAAAGTGAGTCAAAAGTAGTTTGAGGGATTCATTTTTACCCTCCACAAGTTTTAACCCCTCCCCCCACCACCCACGAATTTCGAAGGAAAAGCTTCGGATTTCGATGGACTCAAAAGGAAGAGCTAAAACATCTTGTTGTTAAGCCTTCTGGTGTTCCTTTGCCCACTACTGCAATTTCTACCTTTACGAAGCTGTGCAGCCGTTGAGTAATGTTGAAGTTACGCCTTTTGTGTGTCTTGTGATGCTTGTAGGTTATCATGGTTGTGTGCGCCGACCCGGCGAATCGATCTCTTACAGGCCACCGCGAAGAATGAAAAAGCGTACGTAAAGCAAGACGCCAGCTTTCCCCACCAGCAGAACGGCAACATACTGGAGAGTTGATCTGCTGTCGATGCCAAAGTTGTGGACACCGCCACTGCAAATGGCGGACCACTGCAAACTGTCGGCGGCGTACAGAGCTACAAAGCGACTCGGAAGAGATGAAGTATGAGTGAATGGAAAGCGACAATAGTAGGGCGTGAAGAAGTGCGCATGAGAGCTAAAAGGAGCCACGAGGGATGGATGTGACTGAAATCAGCGGTGGATCCAGCTGGTAACCTTGAGAGCAGCAAACTGTGTGGAATGAGAACATAACTTTATAAGTTTCCATTCTGAATGCAAATACAAAGTCACATGAATCAGGAACAACTCTTCGCGTTCCAATTTTTTTGGCCGACCCTTTACATATACTTCATGACATCGACTTTCTATCCATATACATGGACAACAATGGTGTCATGTAGTCTTTACCAGAGCCTTACCACAGAGCGTTATGTATCAGCAAGCTATAACCACGACCGTGGTGTTCACCAGTGTGAAATGTGTCTTCTCAGCAAACTGTCAATCACAGCGAACTGGTCGATAACGGCTGATCGGCGACTATCCGAAGGCATGGGACAGTACCGCGGCATTCATGATGCCCAACAGAGGGAGACATTCAGCCTGTCGTCGGCCAGCTTCTCTGACCAAGGGTTTGACCTGGTTTTTGCGCAGGTTTTTGTCGGATCGTGTCAGAAACGTGTAGCTTTGAACCGACCACCTCGCCCTTGCAACTTGGGCGAATGTTCGCGCCGCCGACTGGCTATGCAGGTGCAATGGTAGCTTGTAGCGATGTACAGCGTGATGGCGTACACGGTACACACTGTGTGACTTGAACATGTGCACTCGTATGTGCGTGATTGGAGATCTCGATCTTTGTGTCGGTCCACGCCGGGACACATTCAATTTACTGGCACATTTGCGTTAGTGTGGATGTGATCGTAGATAAGTCTGTGTCCGAGCATATATTCCGTTTGCGCATGCGTGTAGGTGTGTGGTATCTATGGGTGTGGGTGCGAGCGTGGATGTTGCTATGATTGTAGGTGCTGGTATGAATGTGGGTGTGGGCATGAATGTGGTGTGAGTATGAATGTGGGTGTGAGTATGAATGTGGGTGTGTGTATGAATGTGGGTGTATATATGAGTGGTTATTGGTGTGGGTGTGGATGTGGGTGTGGTTGTTGATGTGGGTGAGGTGTAGGTTTTCGTATGAGTGCGAGTGTGGGTGTTTTCGGTCTATGGATGTAGGTGTGGGTGTGGGTGTGTGTGTTGGTGTTGGTGTGGGTGTGAATGTGTCGGATTTGATGTGAGTGTGGCCATATGTATGGGTGTAGGTGTGTGCGTGTAGGTGTGTGGGTGTAGGTGTGTGGGTGTAGGTGTGTGGGTGTAGGTGTGTGGGTGTATGTGTGGGTGTAGGTGTGTGGGTGTAGGCGTGTGGGTGTAGGTGTGTGGGTGTAGATATGTGGGTGTAGGTGTGCGGGTGTATGTGTGTGGGTGTATGTGTGTGGATGTGTGTGTGTGTGTGTGTGTGTGTGTGTGTGTGTGTGTGTGTGTGTGCGTGTGTGCGTGTGTGCGTGTGTGCGTGTGTGCGTGTGTCGTGTGTGCGTGTGTGCGTGTGTGCGTGTGTGCGTGTGTGCGTGTGGTGTGTGCGTGTGTGTGTGTGTGTGTGTGTGTGTGTGTGTGTGTGTGTGTGTGTGTGTGTGTGTGTGTGTGTGTGTGTGTGTGTGTGTGTGTGTGTGTGTGTGTGTGTGTGTGTGTGTGTGTGTGTAGGTGTGTGGGTGTAGGTGTGTGGGTGTAGGTGTGTGGGTGTATGTGTGGGTGTGGGTGTAGGTCTATGTGCTGTTGTGGCCGTGGGTGTGGGTGAAGGTGTAGGTGTGGGTGTACAGGTATACTGGGTGGGTTTTTGGCTGGCCACACCAACTGAGGCACCGGAACGATTCGAATCCTGTGAAAATATTACAATAAATTAGTAAGAGTTATTTACTCGTGTATTCCTGTACTTCGGTATCTTTGCATTGTGTCAGCTGAGGCTATTTGCGCTCTATCAGTAATGAACCTCTGATATAATTACTCCTGAGTTAAATCGGAAGAAATCCTCATATTTACTGTTACATTTTGATAATATTTCTTCTGTCAGACTATGACAATCCTCATAAGCCATCTTCTTCCTACCTGGTGATTTGTGTAGTGATGAATTTTTATCCTGATTGTCTAATGATGTGTAATGTAATGTGAAACTCACCACGTTTACACTGATAACTGTGCAGCTGTGCTGAGCTGCATACCAGTGTATGCGTGCAATGATACGTACAAGTACATGTTGCCATGTCCCTCCATGCGATTTTTCATGGCGATTGGAAGAGCTTTGTTCGAAGTCCATTTTAAATTTTGTGTTGTGTTATCGTACCGACATATCATTTGATATAGCGTCCAGCCGGGACCAAAATCTGGATGAGATTATTGACAGGAACGCCGTGTGCCGCTAGTATGCAATGCGGTGTGCATTGTGTACTTGGGTATGCACTGTGCACCATGCATGGACACTCTTCGTGCGCTGTTGTCTATGTATGATTCTAGCGCGAGTTGTGTCATGTGTTCACAATAAAGACAGTTGTGGTGAAGAATGTTTTCTTGTGCATTGTACGTGTATTTGATAATCGACGGCTTCTGTACTCAATCAGTAGTGAGAATGTCCATACTATGTTTTCGTTTGAGACGTTTGTAGTCCACTCTCGTAATAAGGATAATTTTTGGACGGAAGGAGGCTATGGTGCCCGCTGTCTGGATTTTTTGCCACAATCTGAGCACCCGTCGAGTTCACGAGCCATTGCTACCACCCTGTCGGAATACAATCGTGACCCGCACCCCACAGCACATCGTAGCGCCACAATAACAGCCCGACTGCCTGATTGGAAGTCGCGGATAATGCAGAGACAGTGCGGTTCCTGCGATTGGTTCGACCTCATCCGACGATATCGGGAGCTCAGTGGAAGGCCGAGGCGGCGGAGCGTGACGGGGAGGCAAGCGATGTGACGAAGCGAGTTCGGTTCTTGTTCCTGCCATTCTGACTTCACTATCCCATTTTCTCTAAACATGTATGGGTCAGGTCGGGCGGTGTTCCCTTTGGGACCGTTTTCGAACCTATATTGGTGCGCTGAATATTTTCAGGTACATGTGTTCTTCAAATACGTGAAATATTTTTCCTTCATACTTCGTTTCTGACTTTCGATCAATCTTGTTTTCTTTTTCTCTTTGCTATGGGGAATACCGTGTATTAACACGCGGTTAATTGTGGAATTACAGATATTGGGCTTTGCTAAGATTACGCTACATACCTGGGAGCGATCATCGAGGAAGACTAGTGGTCAGTGTCATCCACTCTAGCGGAAAATAAGATAAGGAGCAAATACAGTTCTGTATGTCCTATCCAGACTTGTGCCCGACTCGAATTGAATGAAGAATCGACTCATGAACCAATCGTTTTTTTTTAATGAGTCGCCGCGAGTTAAATCAATTTTTTTCCCCAAAAGGTATCTTGAGTCGTGAGTTGAATCACATCTTTTTTTTTTAATGAGTCGAATCATGAGTCAATCATTAAATTATCATGTGTGGACAGTGCACACTGAATGATATGGCTCATGAGTCTGATACCACTGAGTCAGATCTGATTCGATTCAAATTTATGTCAGCCTGTTTGAGTCGCAAGTCGACTCAGATCTCAAGATCTATGAGTCACATGTGAGTCGACTAAAAAAATTGAGTCGAGCACAAGTCTAGTCCTATCTGCTGCTTCAATAGTCCAAATAATATTTGCACGCGCGTATCAGTAAGCAGACTTATCGATATATTTGACACAAGGTGTCGCCTGGAATCAAGAAGGTTGAATGAGGGCTTCTGAACTAGACTTGAGAAAACTCAAGTGAAATACAAATTCGCTGAGTGGAAAGAAGAGCAGCAAACCTCCGGGCCCCTATTCACCGCCAATTTCCGAGAGAACGTGATGGATCGTCAGTCGCCACCGTCATTGCGCTTATCAGTACCATAGAGCCAGGCTTCGTCAGTTCCCAGATGTCGCTGCTGCACCGTTTAATAGGTGGCAGCACGTTATGTCTACCTCCCGGACAGCGCTCACTACGGTGGAATACATTTTACATCGCTGTCCACGTTCAACGTTATTTGCGCCTGTTCTGAACCCCAAACCCGCATCTATAAACTACGGCTAATGACAAATATAATTTGAGCTTTGACGTTATCCATGCTATATATATCTAGCATAGATAACGTCAAAGCTCAAATTAGATTTGTCGATTTATAATTAGATAGGTTGATATTTGGTCATATATATGTTATATATATATAGCATAGATAACGTCAAAACTCAAATTAGATTTGTTGATTTAGAATTAGATATTTTTTTTCTTCATATATATGTCATATATATATATAGCTATGCGCATACATATCCATCGAACCCAAGGTTGACGGCAATTGCCGTCATGTCATGTCATGTCATGCTATGCATTTTCGTAGAAATGTCCACGGTATGACTCTTCAGATTTCGTGTCAAACGCACAGTCGCCAATGCTCACCAATGCACGCAGACTCCGGCTCCACAAGTCCACCAGTCTGACACTGCGGGGTGTACTCTGTGGGAAGTATTGCTCGATCGCAGCCCATAACGCCCCCAACGACGGGGCTAACGTGGCGGACGGCGACTGTCGGTTCCATGTGGTGGCGGCCTGATCAGAGAAGATCCTCCGGGTGGCGGCCTGATCAGAGAAGATCCTCCGGGTGGCGGCCGGATCAGAGAAGATCCTCCGGGTGGCGGCCTGATCAGAGAAGATCCTCCGGGTGGCGGCCGGATCAGAGAAGATCCTCCGGGTGGGGGCCTGATCAGAGAAGATCCTCCGGGTGGCGGCCTGATCAGAGAAGATCCTCCGGGTGGCGGCCGGATCAGAGAAGATCCTCCGGGTGGCGGCCGGATCAGAGAAGATCCTCCGGGTGGCGGCCTGATCAGAGAAGATCCTCCGGGTGGCGGCCGGATCAGAGAAGATCCTCCGGGTGGCGGCCGGATCAGAGAAGATCCTCCGGGTGGCTGCCAGCCAACACCTGGGAAGGTACGCGTCACCTGAGAAGGTACGCGTCACCTGAGAAGGCGCGCATCACCTGAGAAGGCGCGCATCACCTGGGAAGGCGCGCGTCACCTGGGAAGGCGCGCATCACCTGGGAAGGCGCGCGTCACCTGGGAAGGCGCGCGTCACCTGAGAAGGCGCGCATCACCTGGGAAGGCGCGCGTCACCTGGGAAGGTGCGCGTCACCTGGGAAGGCGCGCGTCACCTGGGAAGGCGCGCATCACCTGGGAAGGCGCGCGTCACCTGGGCAGGCGCGCGTCACCTGGGAAGGCGCGCATCACCTGGGAAGGCGCCCCCGTCACCTGGGAAGGCGCGCATCACCTGGGAAGGCGCGCGTCACCTGGGAAGGCGCGCATCACCTGGGAAGGCGCGCGTCACCTGGGAAGGCGCGCATCACCTGGGAAGGCGCGCGTCACCTGGGAAGGCGCGCGTCACCTGGGAAGGTACGCATCACCCAGGAAGGCGCGCATCACCTGGGAAGGCGCGCGTCACCTGGGAAGGTGCGCGTCACCTGGGAAGGCGCGCGTCACCTGAGAAGGCGCGCATCACCCGGGAAGGCGCGCGTCACCCGGGAAGGCGCGCGTCACCTGGGAAGGCGCGCGTCACCTGGGAAGGCGCGCGTCACCTGGGAAGGCGCGCGTCACCTGGGAAGGCGCGCGTCGCCTGGGAAGGCGCGCGTCACCTGGGAAGGCGCGCGTCACCTGGGAAGGCGCGCGTCACCTGGGAAGGCGCGCGTCACCTGGGAAGGTGCGCGTCACCTGGGAAGGCGCGCGTCACCTGGGAAGGCGCGCGTCGCCTGGGAAGGCGCGCGTCACCTGGGAAGGCGCGCGTCGCCTGGGCAGGCGCGCGTCACCTGGGAAGGCGCGCGTCACCTGGGAAGGTGCGCGCCAGTGACGTGCGCATTTCACTCTGGGATGCTTCAGCCACACGACTTACAGACTTGCGATGAACAATGAAATTCTGACTTCCAGAGACAGAGACTCCAGAGGATGAACACAGACAGCCAAGAGACTTCCAATGAACGACGAGTGGCTCGCAGGTAGCCAGGAAGGCTCATTCAGCGCCCTATGCAACCTGCACGGTGTTCGCTCTCCGAGCCATGGATCCGATGCGGGTTCATTCCAGCTTCGCCAACAACCGAGTGCCATGCGCGCTGCGTCTTGCTTCCTCAACGAGTCGCGCCGAGAAATGAACGACTTTTGAGATTTTGGTATGACACCCAGTCGTGCCACTCCACCCAAACAGACAGCAGCGGAGACGTGGAAAGACATAGGAATTGACCAGCATTTTGAAAAATTTCCCAGACAAGTGATGTCTAAATTCGTATGGTGAATCGATAATTCCGTTGCATTTCTTTAGTCCTTTCGCTATGAGTGCTTTCCAGGAGATTAACAAGTCGATGACGATGCCAAGTATTTCTGGCAGACGCCAATGTTCGGGCAGGCGCACATTTGGGTGCCAGAAACGATGATGCACAGATTTTGAGCCTTCTTGGCAGAATGTTTGGTTGCTAGTAGGATCAATTCAGTTCGAGTCTGGCTCATCTTCAGTGAGTTAATCCGAAACCATGCCTGAAGTTGAAACATATTCTCTTCAATCCGGTGTTTCACATGAGTTCCGATCTATTGCCATCATATCAATAGGTCCACATTAAGGTCACGGTCATCCAAAAGTGACGAAGAGACAAAGTCAAAATCAAAACGAGAAGCCGGCGACCAAGTCAGCTCAAACCGTGAAATATGCCATTGTAGTGGGCATGGTCATCCCCATGGATTTTTTATTGAGGGGCGAGATGGTTTTCAGGTTGGTATTTTGTCATGCAAAACCAAAGGCCTAATGCTGAACTTCACGAAGCTTGGAAGGGGAGGGGAAGCGTTGCGCCGTCCCCCATCGTGGAGACACCTACTGTGGTAGGTTCACCTTGAATAAATTGATCTGGCCTGTGAACTCCTCGGCTGAATGCTCAGGGTCAGGGATGTGTTGTAAAATGAACTGGGCCAGTGACACACCCAAAAACATGGCGAAGGAGGCGGCGGACAAAAGACCCTCCCAAGAGAGACCATGCCGCTTTGTAGTCCCTTCGCCTCCACAGGATACCCTGACACTATAGACGCCCCAAGATGGGGATTGAGGGGGAGTTGCGAGAGAAAAAGAAATGAAGCCGGTGCGGCCTCTTCTTGGTGGTTGTGCTGATGATCCCTTACAGGTTCGTGCGTGCCCCCCGGCCTCTGGGAAAATCTATTGGAGCTCTGCGATGCTTTTGAGGGATTACTTTGGGCGTATTTAAACATATAGGGAACCCTTTGAGTACTATGAACTCTAGCTCTGGGAGAGCAGCCAATTGAGGAGTGTTGGGGAATATCCGATACATGGAAGAGCGCATTTGGTCAAAAACAGTGTTGGAAATTATACAATTAGCATAGCAGTCTGAAAAGCTTTGTCACTGAACAAGGTGAAAATATGAATGCAAAATTGACGAGCTCAGCACCTTGTTAGTGTCAATACGCCTAATATTTCGATTTCAACGTGAATATCAGAATTCTGTTTTAACTCAGTCTTCTCACTTCTAATATTGTTCAAAACCCTATGCCTTCTCCATATAAATGTATAGTACAATACGAAAAATATGGTGGTGAGGTGTCTGGGAGAGAAGCGCCCAAATGGATAGTTTTGAATATAATATGAAGTGAACACATAGCCACTTTTTATTATATTAAAATATGGATCACGACTATAAATAGCATACGACGAATCTCAACGCCACAGGCATCACACAAAGCAATTTCTACAAGAAGCTCAATAGACTATGGTGACTACATGAATTAAACATGATGCTGAAATTAAAAAACATTTTCGCAATGCATAAAGCTGTTTGTGTATTATTTTTGTAGCACCTCGTACACATTGGTAATGAGCGAGGCTTCCTATTTCACCACATGTATGGATAATACGCAGAATTTGATTCATGCATGCTGGTATGTCGCCGGCTGAGGCATCAGATTAACCAAACAGAAAAAATCGTTCCACCAGTTGGACATTTTCATTCTCGATGAAAATGAGACATCACTTGATATTTAAATTAGTAACTTAAAAAAATGTATTTCCAACGCTTCGTTGGAGCAGCACGCTCAACGCCAATCCAAAAGCGTAGTTTACAAGATACCGTGCGGAGCTTGCAGGAAGACATATCGGACAAACCGGCAAAGAATGTTACGTTCTTTTCTTGAACTGTGCTATCGGAGGTACAACTCGAAGGTGTCGCGTATTATGATTGATGATTTATTAGGTCAATGCTGACTGGAAAAACCTTAAGTTCGTTGTGATTGTATCCTGAGGAAGGTAAGAGCCGAAACCTTGAATATGTATACAAATTACTAATTTAAATATCAATTTTCCTCTTCGTCAAAAAAATACCGAAGTACCCAAACAAATGCGAAGTTCGCTGTCGGAAGGTAGCAAGCTTAAAATGGGAAGATAGTCGTCACAGACCCACTAATACTGACCATGTATTTACAACATGCAATATCATGAAGTACAACAACCTGCAATAGGTACACTGTCTGAGGTGAAATGACCAATACAAGTTTGCATCCTGGGGTGCCTTCACTTGGCCTGTAATAGCCTCGACTCACTTTGAGCCACACGGTCCTTTGGTCCCTGTGAGTACGCTGAAAACCCGCGAATAGAAGAGACATGTCTGTCAGGTGTGGTGGTCGGGGGTGGAGGTGGGAGAAACGCGTGAATGACTCGTTGCCACGATATGCAGTGTCCCGTTGTCTGGTATAACCGGAGTGTTGCTAGTTGTTGAGAATGTAAGATGCTGTAGCGTTCGTTACATACGTCTGCTTCTCCGGTAGGAATGTGGCGAACTGAATTGGTTGCGCAGTTTTGCGTTCCGAGGAGACTGCGACGATCGACGACGATAGATATATTAGGACGTGCTTATCAATTGCCAGGTGCACCTAGCGCCATCTATGGATGCGGCATGGCACTGTGTGGCCGAATCATCTCCACTGCCTCTTGATGACATTAGTTGTTCAGTGGAAGAGCTGTGCGTTATGTGGGTGGATAGGCTGGTCCGCCCTGCTCAGTCTACACCAATGACTGCTGCGCTGGACAAACGTGCCCTTGATTTGTCCGGCTGGTGCATGTGAACGATCTTTAGTTTATTTGATGCTGATTCTGAAGGCGTGAGCAAATGATGAAAACGCAGAGAAGAAGCGACAGTGCTAGCGATTGTCTCGGATGAACGACTCGCCAGGAACGTTCATGGCGCTCATCTTTGGAATGTCACGGTAAGTGATCTGTTCGCTTTTTTTGGTCGTTGGCGCTCGTCTCGATAAGTTGCTCGCCCGCCCAGCCTACCAGGCAAAAGCACACGCACTTGCGACAGAGAGGTTGCCGTCCTTTCGGGTTCTTTCCTCTGAGTTAACATCTCACACGTTTTATTTCATTTTTGGGTGAATTGACACCCCCACACTTTTTCTTCTTATTTCTGATATTGACTGTGCTTATTCGGTTTCTAGTTTTCGTTAAGTACAGCTTCATTTTTCCACAGATGGGAAAAATTAGGAAGGATTTAGATCCTAACATTCCCCTTGATTCAGACTTGGACTTCCCCTGATCACTCCTGATGGCCCTCTCTGGAGTCCGGACTTTATATCTTGTATCGTACCTCTCTAGATATCACAACCGATGACCCACACCAATAAACTCTCTTAGATGACGTCATGGGTGTTCTCGTTATATGCTGGGGTCGGGGGAGCAAGTGCCCCACCTCCAGCATATGCAGTTCGCTTAATGTTGCAAGTGCCCCCAGTATATAAAGGTGGTCAATGTTGGCTTTAACCCGTCTCGTCTCGGGGGGGGGGGCTCTTCAACCGCCGTCCTCAGGTTTTTCGCGGATAGCGGACGAACGGCGCGCGGCAGCGCGCCAAAATTTGGCATACCTTTTCCCACATTAATTTGCCATGCTGATTCAATTTTTTTGGTCAGGTCATCTAGGGTCAACGAGTTAGTCAAAGTCAAGTGAGGTCACCTCCAAAAAATTTCAACCAGTTGTCACGCTTTAACGGATGCAGATATTTTAATAAAGCATTCAGCGTTTGCTTATTTTTACGGATGCAACAAAACGTTTGAGTGGATTTTTTTTCTTTCGTTTTTGACTACATATAAATTTTGCGTATTTCCCAACTTGCAGTTCACATACAGGATTCTGGCTAAAGTAAACATTTTATATTAGGGAAGGTTGACTTCCAACAACGTTTCTCGGTCGGCTCTACCCATTGGGAAAGGAAAATTAAAGAAAACTTGAAAACTCGAAATTTTTAAATTAAAAAAAAATATTTTTTGGGGTAAAAAAAAATTATAGCCCTGGTCGTTTTCGCTGTCCTTTTCCTATTCCAAATACATTTTGTTTTCTCATACATCCCCCAAAATGAACTCCCCAGATTCAAAAACATACTGCAAGTCGTGAAAAGTTGTGAAAATCTAGCCCCCTGGTGACGTCACTTTTGGGGGGAAATTATTTTGGAGGGTGGACTCGGACCCTAATCGTCGAGTGTTTTCTGATGACACCTCTTTCGTTTTCGTGCGATGCTTAGTTTGGATTTTAGAGGGGTCTTAAACCGCCCCTCCCCCGAGACGGGGTGTAAGGATTTGAGAGGAAAGACGGCGCGGGTTAAGATTCCAATAAGTTGAACTTTTTATCCTGGGACCCTATGGATTCCGAACATAAATCATGTACAATTAAGAATACTCAAACTTGTCGTCGACCCCTGGGTATCATTTAATTTCCTCAAGCAAACTGACATAAAGAAAAGTTCATGTCGCGGCTTCACATAGGACATACTTTCCTTACCTATCGATTCATTTATAATGCTTCACCTGGGCCTTCAAGTCCATCTTGCAACAGCCATCCTGCAGTTACACCCTGGGTACTAATACTAAAGTTGCACCTATCCTCATTCGTTGTCAGCAATACCATGATCCTAAAAATGCACCGACCGACTACTGCGGAGCCCACAATATTCCTTTTTCTTTGCCTACGTGAGGGAGGGGGTAAGAACTTACATTGCATTATGCTGCTTCTCGCTTTCCTAGGAAAAATCAATCTGCTTTAAGATTTATAGACTAAGTTGCACAATAGACTAAGTTGTACAATGTTCAGTTATCAACATTAATGTTCATAGGTTGCAGCTAACTCGGTGTTTCTCATAATGTTGCACATGCTCATAATGTTGCTGTTATGTAGTTGCAGATATGAAAATTTATGTTCGGAAATAGGTTTGAGTTCTCGCAGCTAACTCTGATGTTTCCGCATAGCATCGTGTGGTGGACGTAGCCCAATGGCGTTCCCAGATAGGATAAGCAACTTGAACAAACATCAAATGAAACATCTTACTGTTGGTCGTCAGATCTGAATTATCAATGCACTCCGAATTTCGCCAAATCTTAGACGATTTTCTACGTGAAAAGCTTCAGCATCCTGTCCCAGAGGATAGCAGTGCTCCTGGAAACCTGCTCACGCTGACCACAAAACAGTCATGGCATTAGCCAGCCGCCTTTGAGTCATGCTACACCTATAGACGATGATACCAGATCTGAATGTTGAAGCCGGGGCGAAGCAACCGGGCTGCCATGTACGCTCCGGAATGGCAATATCGACCGTCCGGGTAGCGTTTAACACCCTGCGTCCCCGAGGACGAAGTTCTAACTGCGTGATACCGCAAGTATCGGCACACTTTGTTCTACCACTCGGACTGTCGAGGCACAGTTTAAGAGGCAGTAAAATCCTGCACTTTGTAGCACGCATTGCTTTTGAAAGGACCACTCTAAAGACACGCTGTTCTCATTAAGATTGCTACGGGCTGCGCCTGCCAACACGACCAGTTCCTTGTGCTATACTTTGACACAAGCATCACAGTAATGTACATATCTACTGTTGGCATACAATGCTCACTGCTCAGCGGTGCCACCACAAAGTCTCGCTCCATACCACGCGAGCAGGTGTGAAAGCAACACAAAGGGCAACGACTACACAAGGTGAGTGTTGGCATGGCAGAGGGCCGATCCCCAACACAGTTGTTGTTGCAGTTAAATTTGACGAGCCTGCCACCCTGCGGTGATATCGGCTGTTTAGGCGAGTTAGAGATGAGTTGAGCTGGTGGGCCGGTCGGTGTCATGGGGGTTGTAGAGGTTGTAGGGTATGGTCGGGTCGGGTCATCACCATTCTGTGAACAGTGCAAGAAGTAAATATCATATACATTGGTTTGGGCCTATATTTTCTTAGTCCTTTTGGTTTTATTTGCTTTTTTACTTCTTTGTTTTGTGTTTTTTAATAGCTTACTTTCATTCTTTTGTTTCGCTTTTGTTTTTTGTTCTTCATGCTTTTTTCTTTCTTTTTCCTTTCTTTAATCTTTTACCCATCATGGGGAGAATTAAGGAGAGATTGGGTCAATGGAGTTGTTGTTGGTATGTTCATTAGTGTCGAGAGGATTTGGCGCGGGTGTGCTTTTTGTTGTTCGTATAGGTGGTATTTGGTTTGTGGTTTGCTCTTGTTGTAGGTGGGTGGGTAGTGACTGTGGTTTCGGAGCTGTTGTCGTCATCTGAGTCTGTGAGTGTTTCGAATTGGAAGCGTGGGTTTTTGCGGACTGCGTGTGATGTTAGTAGTGATCCTGATGGTCCTGGTGGTCCTGATGATCCTGATGGTCCTGATGGTCCTGATGGCCCTGAGACTGGTCCTGTGCTGTGTGATCCGCGTTGTGGCATTGGGGGTCGTTGCTGTGTTGAGTGGGTAGGTGAGTGGTGTCAAGCTTTGCTTTGTTTTGGTGCTTTGGGTTGTGGCCTGATTATGATTGCTGGATCTGTCTGAATTACTTTGGTTGGCAGTGAGGTCGTGTGGTTGTGTCTGTGTCGAGTGTGTGGATGTGCTATGGTGTTGTATAGGCTGCGTCGGCTGCTGGTCGTTGACTCACGACCTCGCCCGCGGCAGGGCCCAGCTCTCTAGGTGGACGAGATGGAGAATATCCTTCTCCTTCGCCCACCGAGTGCAGGCCCTGTCCTGGGAGGTGTGGTTCCCGCCGCAACCGACGCAGCGTTGTGTACTGGAAATGCATGTGCTTATGTCGTGTGGTGCTGTGCAGTTTGCGCAGGTGGATGTTGTAACATGGGACCCCCCTCGAGTGTCCGTACCGCTAGCAGTACTGGCAGGGTCGTGGGAGGGGTGCTCGTGGCGTGACCTCGTATCTAATGTAGCCGGTTTTAACGTGTGTGGGTGGTTGTCTGGTGTTGAAGGTCAGTATGAGTGTGTGCGGGTTTTCTTTATGTGCTGGGGCGGGTGGCCTGTAGACGGAGGAGATTCCTTGGCTCCTAAACCGGATATTTAGTTCCTCCTCCGTCAACCAGGCCACCTCCCGTGCGAATATCATGCCTTGTGAACTGTTGAGATGTGCGGCCGGTGTCATGGTGACAGGCCGGTGATGTTAGTGATGTTTGTCAAGATGTCTGCGTCATTGAAGGTGTATGATTGTATTAGGAGTGCCCTTGAGCGTATCTGGCGATGTCGTGTCCGAATAGTGATCTCCTCCACAGTTCAGTGGTCAAAGGACCATATGGGTTCCCATCATTCCGGCGGCAAAGGAAGAAGTCGCCCGTCGATGTGTCCAGTGTGTCTGTGTTCATGTTTGTTGTTGTTGAGGTTTGTGGGCTCGGCGATGGGCTAGGGAAGATAGGTGTACACTTGGTCACAGATATTGGCGGTATGTGGGAGGTTGGGGGGTTGGCGGCACTGCCGGACCCCTGGAGTCTAGCTGAGAGATGCAGAGTAGTCCGGAAGTCGGAGGTGTAGAGCTGAACTAGAAGTGAAGAGTTGGAGTCGAGTCGATGGCAGGCTGGTCTGGTGGCTTGTGGTCGAGTTCGGTGTGCGTCTTTGAACAGCTGGTGCTGGTGCGGCTTTCTCTGCACGCCTATGGCGCAGCCCGGATTTTTGTGTTGCACGTTGGCAATTCATCGTTGTGCTGCGCCTGCGGCGTCGAAGCCTTCTTGGTGGCGTTTCGGCTTCGCGTCGTCGTATGTGGCTAGCTGTGCGTTACTGTTATTGCGATTGCAAGAGGGAGTAAAGGCGAAAGAGATTTGATTCTCGGTTCTCTTTGGCTTGGTTGGTTCTCTTTCGCTTGAACAAATCGTGGCCCACAACACAAAGGGCCAGCGGCTACACAAGGTAAGTGTGAGCATGGTAGAGGGCCGATCCCCAACACACAGGACAGCGGCTACACAAGGTGAGTGTGAGCATGGTAGAGGGCCGATCCCCAACACACAGGACAGCGGCTACACAAGGTGAGTGTGATCATGGTAGAGGGCCGATCCCCAACACAAAGGGCCAGCGGCTACACAAGGTAAGTGTGAGCATGGTAGAGGGCCGATCCTCAACACATAGGACAGCGGCTACACAAGGTAAGTGTGAGCATGGTAGAGGGCCGATCCCTAACACACAGGACAGCGGCTACACAAGGTAAGTGTGAGCATGGTAGAGGGCCGATCCTCAACACACAGGACAGCGGCTACACAAGGTAAGTGTGAGCATGGTAGAGGGCCGATTCCCAACACACAGGACAGCGGCTACACAAGGTAAGTGTGAGCATGGTAGAGGGCCGATCCCCAACACACAGGACAGCGGCTACACAAGGTGAGTGTGAGCATGGTAGAGGGCCGATCCTCAACACACAGGACAGCGGCTACACAAGGTGAGTGCAGGCATGGTAGAGGGCCGATCCTCAACACACAGTACAGCGGCTACACAAGGTGAGTGTGAGCATGGTAGAGGGCCGATCCTCAACACACAGTACAGCGGCTACACAAGGTGAGTGTAAGCATGGTAGAGGGCCGATCCCCAACACACAGGACAGCGGCTACACAAGGTGATTGTGGACATGGTAGAGGGCCGATCCCCAACACACAGGACAGCGGCTACACAAGGTGAGTGTGGACATGGTAGAGGGCCGATCCCCAACACACAGTACAGCGGCTACACAAGGTGAGTGTGAGCATGGTAGAGGGCCGATCCCCAACACACAGGACAGCGGCTACACAAGGTGAGGGTGAGCATGGTAGAGGGCCGATCCTCAACACACAGGACAGCGGCTACACAAGGTGAGTGTGAGCATGGTAGAGGGCCGATCCCCAACACACAGGACAGCGGCTACACAAGGTGATTGTGGACATGGTAGAGGGCCGATCCTCAACACACAGTACAGCGGCTACACAAGGTAAGTGTGAGCATGGTAGAGGGCCGATCCCCAACACACAGGACAGCGGCTACACAAGGTAAGTGTGAGCATGGCAGAGGGCCGATCTCCAACACAAAGGGCCAGCGGCTACACAAGGTAAGTGTGAGCATGGTAGAGGGCCGATCCCCAACACACAGGACAGCGGCTACACAAGGTAAGTGTGAGCATGGTAGAGGGCCGATCCCCAACACACAGGACAGCGGCTACACAAGGTGAGTGTGGGCATGGTAGAGGGCCGATCCCCAACACACAGGACAGCGGCTACACAAGGTGAGTGTGGACATGGTAGAGGGCCGACCCAAACACACAGGACAGCGGCTACACAAGGTGAGTGTGAGCATGGTAGAGGGCCGATCCCCAACACACAGGACAGCGGTTACACAAGGTGAGTGTGGGCATGGTAGAGGGCCGATCCCCAACACACAGGACAGCGGCTACACAAGGTGAGTGTGGGCATGACAGTGAGCTGTTCCCTAACTCTTCGGGTCCGTGTTTCGGACAACTGGTGTGGGCGATGCACGTTGCCGCGTGGCAGATTGTTGACACACTGGAAAACACGGTTTGAAATCATGTTCTTTAGATTGCTCACGGAAGCACAGTTATCGGGTTCAGTGTTTTGGATGAGTACAGTTCTTAGGCAGTGCGAACCCATATTTTGTGGAGTTATGCCACGGACCAAGTGCACGCCATAGTGGTGCGCTATGCAGCTATCCTACAATCTGAGAGCAAACTGTTTCCGATCCTTGACGGGAGACGACCCTGATCACCACGGATCTGCGTTCTGTTTGCTATGCAGCTATCCTAAAATCTGAGAGCAAACTGTTTCCGATCCTTGACGGGAGACGACCCTGATCACCACGGATCTGCGCTGTTTGCAGGTACCAGGCAGGTGCGGAGCATCAGCTGGCTCATGTTGTCAATGTGCACTCCTCCTTAATATTCTACTTTATGCTGTGCGGTGGAATATGGCAGATCGGCGCCACAGATGCATGCATTTGCTCTGATGTCTCGATGCGTGGGTGGCATCAGGCTCCATGTTGTGCTTCAACGAGGCTGGGGGGGGGGAAGTTATGAAGACGAGCAGGGATATACCACGATTATACCGCTCATTCGAGAGGAAGGAGGGGGGATTTCTTCTCAAAGGACAGACGAAGAGATCGACAAAAGCCTACAATGTTGATCTGTTTGTCAGCATAACCTGATCAACTCACCCTAATCGTAACATTGTTCACATAGTCCTTGGTCCCTACAGAACGACGAAGTAGTTGGATACTGGCCACCTCCAACATATCCCACAGATGATCTGCAGCGGAAACTTGGTCGTCTGAAACTGACATCTGAATCGGACGAGGAACCGACACCGATTCATCTGCAGTCGATAAGTCCTGACTTCTCCCCACTGACGGCTTGTGTGCGTGACAACGACACTGAACTGCTGAGCTGGCTGGTCTATGTAACTGACACCCATTATAAGCTTGACGTAACTGCGGTGAATGGACCTAATTGAATAATTTTACCGCACTATGCCATCAGGAAAATATTCTGCCAAACGCGGTCTTATCAGCTCACATCAATAAAACCTTAAAAACGTCCGCAACATCGGAACAGCGCGATGCTCCAGGCTGGCCGCGCTTCAGCGATAGCTACGTCACACATTTTCTCCGCGTTGACAGCGGCGGCGGGAAAGAGAGGGAGATTTTCGCCGCCGACGGCAGTGATTCGCTTCTGGGCGGCCATCTCGGCGCGACCCGAGCAGTCAACAGGATCGGGCGGATGCGGCCGGCGTCGGCCGGGATTCACCAACAGCTGGCAGTTAGCCGCGACAAATGCGCCCGATCAGCGCCGACCGTGCGAATGCTCGCGTCATGAATAAGACATGACAGCTGATGCAGCCGACAAAGTTTGTTTTACGATAGCGTGTCGAGGCTGGGCTCTGTCTGAACACCGCCGTAGGCCGCCGTGGCGGCTTTGCTGTCGGCGGATGAGATCGCGAATGCTCAGATCGAGACAGTTGGGATGACCATGCCACTAGTGGCATGCTTTGTTGGCCATGATGCACGATGATGAGTTCCTTAGTCAGTCTGACGTCGCATCTAATTCTTGCATTTTATTACTTTTTTGTGCAGCTACGAACGACTGATTGTCAATAGTTTCTGAGGAGCATTGAATAAACACTGAGTTGCCATATTCAGCCGGTGCATCGGCATAGCATAAACATGGGTCCCACTTTGTGAAATCAATTGGAGGGAGGACCAATTGATGTGCTGATGGCATTTATTTCCGGAAAGGGACGATGTCGTCTGAAGAAAAAACTCAAGCGGAAAAGAGAGGGGTGCACTCAAGCGTAAGGCTCAATGTTTCAGCTTCTGTCTGATTCGTAGATCCAAATTCATGATTGGGAGGGGCCAGGTGCCCTTATAGCGCATACAAACAGACACCCCTGACCCAAAAATATATCCATCCACTCCTTGCATTCCCAATTTCATCTGACGTCAAGCATCTACATGGTACCAAACAATTGATTTAGGGCGATCAATATAACCAAGAGAGAAGTTTGAGCCAGAATCTTAGCAAGCTTCAGAGCTTCAGAGCATTTGTGGTACCACACTATTAATTCGTGATTAACAAGACTGCTGAAATGACGTCATATCCTTGCGAATATTTGCACAACCTGTAGAGCTGTTCCATTAACCTGAACACTACATAAAATGTGCTCGCAATCTCAGCGGCCGGTGAGGAAGCAATGAAGAAAGAAAGGAAAAATAAATAGTAGAAGATGGAAAGAAGAAAAGAAAGAAAGAAGGAAAAACAATGGAAAAGAAAGGGAAGAAAAGCCGAAAAAGGAGGCAAAAAGGAAGAAAGGAAAGAAGGAAAGACCGAAGGAAGTGAAAGGTGTATGTGTGTGTGTATGTATGTACACATTTATTCATTTGGATGTACCCTTGTTCCTTCGGTATTGAAACACCGTCGATAAAACATGGGAAAAACAAGAATTTCCACAATCAAATATCATGTTTGGAAACATCCTAATTGCACTTATGGAATCAAACCAGGTACCAAATCACCAGACTATTACCGGTTGCCCCGCAGCCTAACCGGCCGTCAGCTGTTGGCAACCATCCTTGATTGGTGTGTGTGCCGCACTATCCTCGGTACTGTGCCGCCAGTACCGAGGAGTCGCACGCACACAGAGTTCGCACCATTTGTAACCGTGCTCACGCACGGGCGAGAAGTCCACATCGCCGGGATCGGAAGCACCAAGTCGGAACGCTACCGACCCTGCTGCCGTCCGGCGAGCAGGCTGGCGGACACAGTGAAGCTCCCCGCAGCTGCGGCACCAGCGCATCGTCCGTCCGCGGCACGCTGTAATTGGCACATCCGACAGCGTCGACGGCGCCTTCTTCAGGTCCCCGCGGACCTCCGAAGACCTTTGCTGAGAACGTCGACCAAAATCGATACCAATCTTGGCCACAAAATGGAAAAGGAGCCAGGCCGGCGCGTCTCGATATCGGCAGAGCAGCGCTGCAGCTCGTGGCGTATCGAAACAGTTGAAAATAATGTGACGATGGTAGCGGGAACAACGATACAAATATAACCCGTGCACGGCGAGGAATCAAATAAGCGATGTGTGGCAGCGGTGGCCGAATGCCCACTTACTTATGAGGAGGGGACCGCAAGACGGCCGTAAACGTTCCAGCAGCTCACGATCGATATATTGGTGAGGTTTATCCGTCTATTCGCAATATATGTCTCTTGTTATATTCACCCTCAGCTGTGCACTTCCCCTGCCCTCTTTTTCCGTTCTTGTTCGTACTCATGCTTCTGTAGTTCTCTGAAGCACCCGCCTCCTCCTCCCGCTCGCTGTGTGCATCTTTGTCTTGTTGTTGTTGCTTGTTTGTTTGTTTTTTCTTTCCTTGTTTCTTATTTCCTTCTTCCTTTCCTTCTTTTTCTCTATCTATCTATCTATCTATCTATTTATATATATATATATATATATATATATATGTATATCTGCAGCTCTGTTTCTCTCTCTATTATCTATTTGTCTCTTTACCTGTTTGTCTTTTTAATATGCAATTACACATACGCATATATACATACATTACATATATATAATATATATATATATATATATATATATATATATATATATATATATATATATTTATGTATACCGCAGAGGGAAAGGCCCGGTCGACGACATCCAGCCGGAAATGCCCGACATGGACGTCGATTACGTGTCGCATGGTGACCATGGAGGGACACGCTACATAGCGGAAATCTCCACCGGCCGACCTGACCGGCCGATGGCGCCGGAGCTGACCAAGCTGGAGCGAACTGAACGACCCCGTGTAGTGTCATGGTGCACCAGTCCCCCGGTACGTCACACGGTGGGTGCAACCTTGCCCAGCTCTCGCCGTCAGGAGGTACCCGTGTGGTGCACATGTGCGCCCTACTGCCAAACGGGTCAACGTCACTTCGCCTCTCCTAGACTCACTCGGTGGCGGCGGCTGGTTTGCGACATGACGCTACAGATATGAGAATTTGCTGACACACATAATTCCCCATCTTTCGGGACGCCTGTCTTGCAGAAAGTCGATACTTTTGGATGGCAACCTGTGACGGGGGAGGGAAGCTGGAACTCTCTGAACACTTGCCTTGCAGAAAGTCGATACTCTTGAATGGCAATCTCTGACGGGGGGAGGCTCGAACATGCGGCAACCACCCTGCGCGCTCAGCAGCAACATATGCCAGGTAGTCATATGACATCGATATGAGTCGCAGGATCAAACACGACGCAGTCCTCTCACCAATGCCGTCCAGCCTAACTGGACGCACAGACGTCCGCTGAATAATGGAGTTTGATCGATGGTTTCACTGATCTGGCGTATAGAATGGGGCTGGATAATGGGACATGATGATCCAGGAATATCCTGGACGCATTTTGTTGATATTCTGCTTTTTACGATGAAGAAACGATGATGAGTGTTTACTTTGTCCATTTATTCAACCTGTCAAAAGCAGCTCAACCGAATGCCGACTGGTAGAGGTGGAAATAGTGGGACGGTCATGAAGAGCCTGCCCGTAACTTCGCATAAACGTCGATCATTAACCTCACTGTGTTGTTTGGAAATTGGCTCACTTGTATTGCTATTTCCACCTTCCAGCTATTCTACATGTAGAATAGACATTGGTGCACCAATGTCGACTACCGCATACTACCTCCGACGGGCTGGGAATTACTTTCATCTCCCCAGCCATCTTGGAAGCAAAAGTCTTGATGCCCTAAGTTTGCGTTCATTTGCAAGCAATTAGCCGCAGTCTGAACTGGGCGTTGTAACATAGTTTGTATTAAATACTGGTTTGGCTGCCTCATTCATATGACTGCATAATCTCGTATTGTGCAGTCCGTAATGTTGAGCCCCGTAAGCCAGCCGGCTCACCTGGCAGCTGTAGTGCGCGCCCAGTAACTGTTTGCCGGGCGCGCGGCCGGCCGAACTCGTACTCAGCGTTCTCAGACTGTCGTCCCGCAGTAGCTGATGTCTCTGACGCAGTACCTGTCGTCATGCTGGCCGCGTCCCCATAGAACTTCCGTCCTGAACTGTCGAGCTGTGCGGGTCTGTCGCCGTCGGCCGCGTCTGTAAATTGAAGGTCTGCCTTTCGGTCCCTAAATTCAGAACATACAACGTTTATTGTCGGCTGTCTCTTCAAAACATTGTACCAACGTCCTTCCGAAGCGTGCGAATTGCTGTTTACTGCCGTTTATTTGTTTTCACCAACTGCACAATACATTATATGCAGAGTAATTGCACTGTCGGGAGTTGTCGCAGCGCGCCATCCTTCCAAACTTCATCACGAGCCTGCCGGACGACTATCATACAGCGTTAGTCATAAATCGCATGACTTCGTCAATGGTTGTATATCACGCCACTTTAATATTTTGACAGGATCGCAGTTTGAAGTTCAGTCACAAGTTGAAACCACCCATTGCATTGAAATATATATGCTAGGTTGCAAACCACCGACGACACGGTTGATCATGTAGTTCCATTAAGGTTAAGTATGAGGTTATATATGGTGGATTGCAGTTGGTCAAGTTCAAGTGAAATGGGCTTTCATTTTTGTGTGCGCTGCTTATCGTAGCGAAGGACAGCATTTCTAAATCAAATCTACATGACCAAGCACTTCCTGGTTATAGACACCCCTAAGTGCCGGCCACCAGCATTATTTCAAGTAGTGTTGCTATAATTATAGATTAAAACACCCGATTCCTTCAGGAATATTTCGTTTTGAGAGAATGGCCACATTGAATGTAATGGGAAGGGTCAATGGCAGGGTTTTTATGTCATGGTCGTTGGCTCATGACATAGACCAATCGTGTCACGTGACATGGTCCTTTGGGAGACTGAGGCAAATCTCGTCTTAAAATATGCTCCTCATTTGAATAAACAAACCCTCTTGAAATTCGGTATTCGGTGGGCTACCGAGAAGGAAATATTGGGCTGGGTAATCACATGCACTACCTCTCCTCAAACACTAACAACGAAAATACTTATACATATATTTGAAATTATATCTAACTTCTTGATTTAATAATGCATTGTTGCAGGCCATTGAATGCATGAGGCTTGATGGTGCTTCATATTGTGTACTCTGATGCACTTGGCCAAAGTTTCTCGCATTGATTATTGGTGCGATTTTTGATGGTGCTTCACATTCAGGAATTAAATGCCAGCCTTGGTAGTCCTTATCGCAGCATTCTTTGTTTGGGCATTTCGATGCGAGATCAATCTCACTTAGAACAGGAGAATATCTTGGTTCAAAATACACTTGATTTAATTATCAACTCAATTTATTTTGTTACCATTCGACTGGAGAGCAATGGTGTTGCAGGAGGAAAATTACACCTCGTCAAGTTGTCATAATATTTCACCAGTTGAAATGATTTGAGTGGCCAGAAGTTATTGCAAGTAAACAATAGTGACATATGAAGCCATTTGTTTGATCTATATGCTGCCATCGCTCGACTAAAAAGCCGGCTGTGTTAGACCTCTACTATTGATATCCATACACACAAGCAATACACACACATATATGTACATATATATACATATACACACACACACACACACATATATATATATATATATATATATATATATATATATACATGCATATATATATATACAAAAACATATATATATATATATATATATATATATATATATATATATATATATATATATATATATATATATATATATATATATATATGCATATATATACATACATACATATCGACTGGAATCGGATGCAGTCGAGAGAGAGAAGTTGAAAGATAACTGGCAGTCAGCAATAGCCGTGGTTAGAACAACACAATTGTAATTAACTATGGGGGATCCATTGTAACTTCCTTCACGTAACCTGCAACCTGTTTATAATATCGGCAATGCCTGTTAATGGACTGGTGGAATTAACTTGGCAACAAGCAGGCTATTTCCGCCGCTGACATCAGCAGCTGAAGAGGACTGGTGACACGGACTTCCCGGCCGGGTGGAGTGTCAGGAGAACTCTCCAAAGTCAGGCTGGAAATGTCGTGCAGCCAGGCCCTGCGCGGCCAGTTGGGATGAACTGGCCAACTCGCGGCCAATTCGGGAGCACGTCTAGAGCCAGGTGGACTGGCAATGATGTAAGCTGTGCTAAGCCTCATGATACACCAACGTATGTTATGTTATGCAAGCAGTGTTTACGTCTTGTACATCAAATCGTTACAAGCACGGCAAAAGGTGCACGAAAACGTCGATGTATTCCAGGCTCGCGGCTTCAGCCTCCAAAGTGAAGAAGAATTTTTCAAAAAAGCACCAGCCGATTTCACTCGTGCTTTCTTTAACCGAAACATGAGATGCTTATTGAATAGAGAAAATAAAGAACGAATGGGCACACCCTACAGCCTACACCTCTTAGCTCTCATTTACTTCTTAGGTGATACTACTTGCTTTTTAGAATGGCGGGTTTCCTTTTTACGCTGACTGTCTGCGACCGGGAACTGGCGGGTTTTCAGACTGCCTTCTGAAAACAATGCTAAGTTATGGATTGTGTCAGTCACGTTTTTGTTTATACGACGGCACCACGGAACGAGCGAATTCGTCTTCCACGAGCGAAACCTTTTCTGCCGATCAGTTTTGTTGCCGAGTCGAACCGCATCTCTCTGAAGTGGCCCATAACTTTAGTGTATGAACTATCGCAGCTGTTGTGCAGAAAAACGGACCGTTGCTTAAAAGACACTGACGGGCATGCTCCGGATCCATTGCAACGTCGCGCTATTCCAACTAAGCAATCCTAATTCGAGCCTAAATCCCAATTAAGCAAAGCGCTGCAGCCCTGATAGCGAGCTTATCTTGTTCAAATGTGGTTAACAAATGAGAGCAAATGGAAGCAACACGTGCGACTTCGCAGTTTTGTAATGGCTGCGCTGCATTGCGGTAACAAAAAGGGGACATTTGATGCAATTAATTGGGTATTTGATCATACATTACTTGTAAGCTGCTAGACTTTCCAGCACTTGGGGATTACGTTGGGTGGTTGGGGGTGAGGTGGTCGGTGGCCAGTGAACAAAATATATAAAATGAGATCCCGCGGTAGAATGAGTTTTGAGAGTGCCACTTCCTCTGTAATAAACCCATCACTTCATCCGTCCACGTACATTCACGTTTGCTATGACTGCACGTTATGGTCATGTGCAATGTGTGGGGCGAGGGAGATGTAACGGCACATTTCGGTGCACTTTGTGGCAGTGACTATCTGCAAAAAATATACATTAGTGGATGCCCAGCAAACGGAATTTACCAGAATTCATCGACGCCGTGAGATGTAGCAAGATAACCACATAAAGAGTAGCTTAGTCTAGCTTAGTATAGCTTAGAGTAGCTTATTGTAGCTTCATGTAGCTTAGTGTATCTTAATGTAGCTTAGTGTAGCTCAGTGTAGCGTAGTGTAGCTTATTGTAGTTTGGTGTAGCTTGGTGTAGCTTGGTGCAGCTTTGTGCAGCTTAGTGTAGCCTAATGTAACTTAGTGTAGCTTAGTGTAGCTTATTGTCGCCCAGTGTAGCTTAGTGTAGTTTGGTGTACCTTGGTGCAGCTTAGTGTAGCTTAGTGATCTTAGCATATCATAATTATCACCAGGGCTTAAGTAAATTTATGAATGGGGTCTGCACTTGGCAAAGGAAGATGAATGGGACATACATTTGAAGTACAATTTTCCTTTCCTTCCTGACATTCTTAACTCCGGGTTGTATTTCTCAGTGCATTTTAGGTTTTTAATCTACAAACAGAACGCTTGCAGTTGTTGTCAACCATTTCCACTCAATCTTCTGGCAAGTTCAAGGATATTATCTTTCTATGGAGAAATAAATGTTCTGGATGGCAAAAGTATAAGACAAAACTACTTTCCGACCACGATTTTCACTCCTAGGTCAAATGTGACTATTTCCACATTTCTTTGACTGTCCACCGAGGTTCTACTCAATTAATCGAAAGTCGTAGTTTACGTAAATAAGTTGCTTGAAAAGTGTCTGCCACCAATTCAGCTCGTAGTGACGCTATTATCCTTCACGAAATTTTACCTCGCACTCCATATCGAAGATGAAGTCTTCCTTAAAGCCAAGCATCTAAAAGAAATATTTGGCGACACCATACAAGTGCAACTGAATGCTGAGAACATAATTGTTCATATTAAGAATCAGACTCAGCCATATATTAGAGCCATCTACATTCGACTTGTGGTTATTACAGTTGCTTGTAAGTGTCTTAAAAAGAGGTCAGACGTAATAGCATGCACCTTCACACGCACAGCACATTCATAACATTATAGTGTAACACACGGAGTACAGGAGGGAGCCAGTCCGGTCTCTCGCCCAGCTGGCGCTTCAGGTCGGGCCATGCAATAGCAGATGGAGAACGCCAGGGGGCAGGCCGTGGTACTGCTGCGCCCGGTGGCAGTAAGCAACTGTTTTGGCCACTTCGGTGCGTGACCAGGGGACATAAAATCCCCTGGTCCGCCCCTGACCGCCGTCCCGTCTCGTGAAGCCTTCACGCACCTTCACCCAACATACCACCATCATTATCTTTCTCTTCCATTTTGATAACTCTCGCGCGCGTCCATGTAGATCTCTTCCCTCAAGGCGGATAGCACACACTACACTTAAGAGCATTTGCTTCCCGCTCCACATCGCCGACTAGTGCCGGAGCCATACGGGCGTGCAGTTTCTTTTTAGCCGGCAGGCTGCGCTCAGCCATCAAGCGCGGCCTCTTTGTTACTCATGCGCTGCTACTCCGCTACTCATGCGCTGCTACTCTGCTACTCATGCGCTGCTACGCCGCTACTCATGCGCTGCTACTCCGCTACTCACGGGCTGCTACTCTGCTACTCATGCGCTGCTACTCCGCTACTCATGCGCTGCTACTCTGCCACTCCCGTGCTGCTGCTCTTGACCATGTCGAACAGCCAGTCACCCCTGTCGAACAGGCAGAAGTCCTAGCGTGCAGCGAGCCGTTTATCACCCGACCTCCGCCGGAGATATTGTCTCTGTGGTGAGAAGGTAGTGCCCCACGATGACAATGTGATCTCTACATCATCGTGGTGTGTCCAAAGGTCAGCGCGGTTATGACGGCTGCTTGGCGCCACCATTGGTAGAACAACCGCTCCACGTCGGTCATCTACTTCAGACTTATTCATTGCATTCTTGCAGATATTCCACTGCACAGTTATTTTAGACCGCTAAATTGAGCGACTGAATATGACATGCAAAGTGAATTATTGGCTAAGACTCCAAGGAGGAATGTGCACGCTACCGCTCTTGCCGTGAATACCGCTGAAGTAATCTTACCGTGAGGAGCTGCCAATGCACCTATAAACAATTCAACTAATATTGCATCTCGAGCTGTTTATTTCCCCTGCGATTTCAGCAAGGATCGATGGGAACGACATTTCCATAGCCGATAGATTGATATCGAGGTACCAATATGCTCAGCATTCTCTAGGCGCACTTCGATAATGAGTACCGGCGTCCTCACTGTGCGCCTTCGTATACGATAACAACAATGGAGTGGATCATGGGAAGCGGCGCTGCAGACCAGACACATGGTCCACGACTGCAGACCACCCACATGGTCCGCGACTGCAGACCACCCACATGGTCCACGACTGAAGACCACACACATGGCCAAAGACTGCAAACCACACACATGGTCCACGACTGCAGACCACACACATGGTCCGTAACTGCAGACCATCCACATGGTCCGCGACATTTCACGACTGGTGCACAGCTCAACAAACTCGCGTCGTATTTGACGCATGCACTTCTACTTCAAATGGCGATTTCTCAGTGATTTAATCGAGCCGAAAGCTTCGTCCAACACGCCAGTCGTTCCACGTAGTCTCCACAGAGGCCTGTCTGGTGCGATGGGTCACGAGCTCCGACGGCTCCGTACGATTAGGGTCTATACGACGGTGATGACGGCTCCGTACGATCAGGGTCTATACGACGGTGATGACGGCTCCGTACGATCAGGGTCTATACGACGGTGATGACGGCTCCGTACGATCAGGGTCTATACGACGGTGATGACGGCTCCGTACGATCAGGGTCTATACGACGGTGATGACGGCTCCGTACGATGAGGCTCGATACGACGGGATTTAACCTCCATACGATGAGAATCGATGCGATGGGATTGTCGGCGTCGTACGATGAGACTCTGTGCGATGGGGATCACCGTTCCGTTCGAAACTCATCCACCTCTTGTACTGGGAGTCGTGAACAAGTATTGCTGAGTTATCAGCAGGAAGTGTCAGTGCCGTCTCAGCCACCACCACTTGAAATATAGATTATTATCTTTCTTGGTGAATAGCTTGGTGAAAAAATAATCATTTATGACAAGAAAGCGGATATGGAGGTAGGAAGATTTCACATCCAATTGGTTTTTGAGTCAGTTCGGATGACCTGTTCAGCTGGACTATATAGAGGAATTTTTCAATCTCTTGACTTCGATTTTACCATCCGTTTTTAATCAGGGAAAGCAATGGTTTCTACTGACATTCTATGAAGTCTTCAAATGCAGGGTAGGCTCTTCGCGTGACCTGATTCCTGACATAATTTATATTAAAGTGTGCGGTCTGCCACTATATCCGCAATGGGCCGGAGAAGGCGTGCTAATAATTAACCCGCGGCGTCTTTCCGGTCAAATCCTCACACCCCGTCTCGGGGGAGGGGGTGGTTGGAGACCCCCTCTAAAATCTAAACTAAGCATCGCACGAAAACGAAAGAGGTATCATCGGAACGCGCTCGACGAGTAGGATTCGAGTCCACCCTCCAAAACAATTTTTCCCCAAAAGTGACGTCACCAGGGGTCTAGATTTTCACGACTTTTTACGACTTACATTATGTTTTTGACTCTGGGTAGTTCATTTTGGGGATATATGAAAAAAACAGAATTTATTTCGAATGAGAAAAGGACAGCGAAATCGACCAGGGCTATCATTTGTTTTGGTCCCCCAAAAATAAAAATAATATTTTTTTGAAATGTCAACATTATTAGTTTTAAAGTTTTACTCAATTTTCGTCTTCCAATGGGTAGAGCAGACCGAGAAACGTTGTTGGAAGTCAACTTGCCTTAATAAAAAATGCTTACTTTAGCCTGAATCCTGTATATCAACTGCAATTTGGCAAATACGCAAAATTTATATGTAGTCAAAAACGAACAAAAATTAAAAATTCCCCGCATACGTTTTGTTGGATCCGTAAAGATAAACAAACGCTGAAAGTTTCATTGAAATATCTGTATCCGCTAAAGCGTGACGACTGGTAGAACCTTTTTTGGAGGTAACCTCACTTGACCTTGACTAACTCGTTGACCCTAGATGACCTGACATACAAATTTTGAATCAGCATGTTAAATTGATATGGGAAAAGGTACGCCAAATTTGGACGCGCTACCGCGCGCCGTTCATCCGTTATCCGTGAAAAACCTGAGGGGGAGGGGTTGAAGACGCCCCGAGACGGGACAGGTTAAAGGTGCGGATCTGCTGCAGCTTAGGAAGCGTTTCCCATCAAATTGTGAAGTTAAGATTTTTGCGACATTTGACCTTTGGTTTTATCTGGAGGGTGGCTTATCACTTATCCAAGGCGCCAAACACGGGTGCTAATCGCAAGAGATCTCATCCGCCCCACAAACCCGTCTTCGTTTTGCACCCATCCCTTCCTACACCGGCTAAGGTAGAAAATGCTATCCGCCGCCGAGGAATGCAAGACCAATAAACCAGCCCTCAGGTCTGTCTTACAACGCATCACATAGGAACTCACAAATACATACAACATATCAAATAATATATAACACCTCATATCAACAACGAAAAAAGGAGAAAGACATCAGATAATACATCAAAAAGGCAAATATAACACATCCATAATCCCACGTAGTTTACAATCGACCAAGTGTAGCTGCTTTTACCATCTTATGTGTCTGAAAGTACGCCGGAACCTTTGAAATGATTGAAATGGAATATTCAACAGTACCTTCAAACACGGCCATGTCCTGTATTTCGCAGTGTAGTAGCGTACCATCTTAGCTTAAGTCGTAATGCTGTCTGAAAGTACCCATTCGTGAAATTGATACCACATGCGTTCGTCGATATCTGCAATGCAAAGCGCCTGCCATGCTACATTCAATCCACTCTCTGCTCTCTTTGAGCGACAGCAAAGTCGGAGCGGATCTTTTCCCGTGCGTGTGGCACAAGAGATCATCCGGGCACGGCAGGACCGACCGACCTTTTTTTCTGCTGCGGAGCTTCAAGTTCTAATATAAAGAAGAGGTTTTACGGCAGAGTTATGTCGGCGGCGGTCCAGCGCTGATGGGCCTTAGTCGGTGACGGCCCAACCGACTATGGGGTTAGGGCGACCAGCCAGGCGCCGGCTAAGTGCCACGCTATGACACTACGTGACCTGCGCGCCCGAGGCCGGGTCGTGCCAGTTCCCGGGCGGCCGGGGCGTTGAGTGGTTGCACGTGCGCTGCATAACCGGGCCGAGATGGCTGCGGGACAAATGGGACCGTCACACAGCCTAGAACCTACGTTGATCCGACAATTCGGCAAAGTTGTGCCTGGGATTCACATACACACACCATGTGGAGCAAATGAGCTTCATTTCGGTACAACTGCAACATATTTCGATTGAAGTGGATTTTTTTTATCGTTGAATATATGCCGAAACTGGACAGCGCTTTTCAAAATTTCGCAACCGGGTTCCGCAGTCAAGTAGCGAGTACGCATTCCAAATTTAAAAGGACTGCGTTGATTTGCCGAGATTAAGTGTGCTCAAACAGGAGCTATGATATGTATATGCATGAATACATACGCGCATTTATACACAACACACACACACACCCACACACCCACACACACACACACACACACACACACACACACACACACACACACACACACACACACACACACACACACACACACACACATACATATATATATATATATATATATATATATATATATATATATATATATATATATATATATATATATATATATATATATATATATATATATATATATATATATATATATATATATATATATATATATATATATATGTATGTATATATATATGCACGCATTTACACTGGATTACATACAAAATGCACAAGTTTTTATGTGCATTCAATGTGCAGATCACATACCTCTACATTTTCAGATAACATACATTCGGGACTAGGACCATCTCTGGGGTGGTATAACTGTGCTGTTATTTGAGCTGGAAAAAAGAAACCAACAGCAGATAAAAACTCGCAGGAGTAAAAAAAAACGGTCATCAAGTACACATGACGAACCCGATAGCTATACCAGACTCGGCATGGGAAGTGTTACAACAAAGACAGGCATATTTTCATAACAGATAGGTGCGGAAGATGCACCTGAGAAGTACACCGGCGCAAGCTGTCGGCATGTCCATCGGCTGAACACTGAGCCCATCTGTCGAAGATCGATGCGCCGGGTCGGATATGTTACAAGGCATGACTCATGACATCCATTGGAAGGTTGAGCACTCAATGATTTTTCATGTGCTATTGCCACCATTGAGCCTTTTGATGTAACTGGAAATTTAATTTGTCATGTTCTTACTTTTCAAGTAACTTCACCATAAACTTAGCCTAAATCGTGCATTCAAAATAATATCCATCAATGCCAACAACCAGAACAGGATTCATCTTCTTCCCACGTGCCCGAAGTCTTGCAATAGCTGCGATTTGATATGACAAGTGATTATCTCCTATATGCACTACGTCGTTTCAATACCCTATTTGCATCCATCCATTTCAATTTAATTTGCATCCATTGGCGTTCAGCCCTAGCATACGAAGGATCGCCATTGATCTGCCACCCGCCCACTTGAGAGTCGGCGTTTTGTTGAATAACTGACAGCCGACTGGTCAGGACACACTGACATAGATCTGACGTCACCACACACTGTCTGACATAGACCTGACGTAACGACACACTGTCTGACATGCTGACATGGACCTGACGTCACGACACACTGTCTGACATAGATATGACGTCACGACACACTGTCTGACATGGACCTGACGTCACGACACACTGTCTGACACGGACCTGACGTCGGGAAGGGTGCAGCGATGCGGCCATCCACCTGATGGCGTCGTCTTCACGTCCCTAGTAACAGGTTCGACGGCAGGCGACAGTTTGCCGTAGCATGGGCTGGTAACTGCAGCCCATGCTACATAGCAGTCAAGCATGGGCTGGTAGCTGCGTCGGAACACTGCATTCTTGACAGGGCTGCTGCCATCGTCCATGTCAAAAGGCGCCTCGATGGATTCCTCATGTGGGGAGTACACGGATGTCTTGTGTACCGTTTCAAGTCCATTAGTGTCAAATAAACACATCGGCACACACTCTTGCTACGAGAGAAAGGTCGAGGCAGAGCGGATCTGCGGTCAGTGTGTACGGAGGAAGTTCAGCGTCTCGGCCCGACCCGTCTGTCGGTGTGTACGGAGGAAGTTCAGCGTCTCGGCCCGACCAGTCTGTCGGTGTGTACGGAGGAAGTTCCGCGTCTAGGCCCGACCCGTCTGTCGGTGTGTACGGAGGAAGTTCAGCGTCTCAGCCCGACCGGTCTGTCGGTGTGTACGGAGGAAGTTCAGCGTCTCAGCCCGACCCGTCTGTTGGTGTGTACGGAGGAAGTTCGGCGTCTCGGCCCGACCCGTCTGTCGGTGTGTACGGAGGAAGTTCAGCGTCTCGGCCCGACCCGTCTGTCGGTGTGTACGGAGGAAGTTCAGCGTCTCGGCCGGATCCGTCTGTCGGTGTGTACGGAGGAAGTTCAGCGTCTCGGCCCGACCCGTCTGTCGGTGTGTACGGAGGAAGTTCAGCGTCTCGACCCGATCCGTCTGTCGGTGTGTACGGAGGAAGTTCAGCGTCTCGGCCCGACCGGTCTGTCGGTGTGTACGGAGGAAGTTCGGCGTCTCGGCCCGACCCGTCTGTCGGTGTGTACGGAGGAAGTTCAGCGTCTCGGCCCGACCGGTCTGTCGGTGTGTACGGAGGAAGTTCAGCGTCTCGGCCCGACCCGTCTGTCGGTGTGTACGGAGGAAGTTCGGCGTCTCGGCCCGACCCGTTTGTCGGTGTGTACGGAGGAAGTTCAGCGTCTCGGGCCGACCCGTCTGTCGGTGTGTACGGAGGAAGTTCAGCGTCTCGGCCCGACCCGTCTGTCGGTGTGTACGGAGGAAGTTCGGCGTCTCGGCCCGACCGGTCTGTCGGTGTGTACGGAGGAAGTTCGGCGTCTCGGCCCGACCCGTCTGTCGGAGGAAGTTCGGCGTCTCGGCCCGACCCGTCTGTCGGAGAAAGTTCGGCGTCTCGGCCCGACGAGTCTGAGACTCTTCTCAGACGCTGAATAATTTTTGTTTGTGATTAATGGTATGCTCTTTTCTTAATGTCTCAATTATCTTCCAGAAATGGTGTTCTTGGCGACTATATGTGAACCAATTCTCGATATACCTATTTTATCAATATTCAATATAAAATCCATAATAGGATCATATACAAATGAAAAGGGTTTGTCCACTCGAAGTCGGCATAATACTCCTGATGTCGGTGGTAATGCTCCTGATAGCAGTTGCTATCCCGGCCTCCCTTGATATTTTAGCTGCCGGGCCCCGATCACCACAGTCACAATAGTGGCCGCCTAGCTCAAGTCGAACTTGCCATTGCCCGAGCATTGCCTTTCGAGATACAACTATGTGGGATCGTTAAACTTTTGGATTATAATTACCAGGCGGCCGTGTTCGAAAATATGGGTACGTTAGACTCTTGGATCAAAATTGGGTCATTCAACTGGAAATTTCCGATCGCGTGGTGGACTCAGGATCAATCCAACAAGCCTGTGCGTTGAATTGACTCTGATTCTGTATAGCTTCCCCAAACAACAACTCGAACTGAGGATATGTTACTTTGAAACAGAAGAAAATACTGACAATTGAGGCAGGCGCCCCCTCTCACGAAGATACGGCGCCCTTCTGACTGGAGAAGACGCCTCCGCAGGACACAAGTTTGCACTACCTTTTGAAGTTCTCAGCTGAAGCCATCCCTGTGATTAGAAAGGACACTGTGTAGCTGACAAATATAATATATAATATATATATATATATATATATATATATATATATATAAATTATGATTGAAAAGCCCCCTACCGGGTCCTGGAGAACAAACTCCATCCCCACCGTGTACAATTATCACTCAGTGGCGCACTTGCGGAGAAGCGCCTCTTCAGATGAGTGCCTCTCGACATTACAATTTCTGGAGCCGCCTCTTTAGAAGCCCCATGCATTTAGTCGGCTCTTTCCCTCAAACCTTGCCGTCAATGTTCAACGCTTGCCGTCAATGTTTCTCCAATAGTTTTGGCTTTCTGCACGGTTCCTTCTATTAGTGGGACGCGATGAATTGATTTGGAATATCATTTTGGCCTTCCTTGACACCTCGAGGCAGATTCCCGCCAACAGTGTCATCGTGCTACTACTGATGACGTCACAGGATTATGTGGGTGGCTGCGTGTGTGGGCGAATTAATGAAGAGGCTTAGCGGGCTTTGCTTCTGAATGAGGTTGTTTGATACAATCCTAGCATGTGACGCTGGAGCTTAGCAATTTCATGTGCTGTTTGATGAAATTCGAACTATAACTAACTATGAGCATTACCACGATAATAAAATGCAGTAGGCCAAAGTTGCGCCGATATTTCTACTTGTTCCCCGTGCAAAACATTGTAATAAATTGCAAATCGTTAATTACTTTCATATTGTGACAGTATGGGTGGTCTATTTCATAACTTCTCCGATAGTTTTCAAATACTTGGAGCATTTCATAGGTATTAACCGAACAGAAGGAAATGCCCAGATGCATGCTTTCTATCATTGCATAACTCCCTAACCACACACTTTGATAGTTGAAAAATTTACCAATTTAGAAACGATAGTGGATTCAGCGAGACAAGAAGGAGTATTTAGCGATGCGCGAAATGAGGGAATTCAGCACTTCCGGCTTTTGGTTGAATGAAGTGAAGCTAGGCACCTTTTACTCCGTGCTACACTCCAGGAATCTCAGCTTCGATCATGACACGCATCGCTTATGCACAATGTAAGCATAATTTCGCCACATCTTTTGACTATATAAGCATGATCTCCCCGTAGCCTTTGTCTACATAACATAATTCACACCATGACATACTGAGCACCACAATGGCATTAGGCAAGGAAGATTGGTTCGACAACAGAAACTATGTGCTAAAATGACTTGATAGCAGTATGGAAACTATTTGACTCTCTTGATTCAGACAATCGTAGCGGACATGCGTTTTATGCCTCCCTTCATAAGCCAAGGCATCAATTTCGTCAGACAATGACACCAATGGAAGTAACTTCCATGGCTCATTTTGTCTCCATGGATGGAAATCGTGAACATGATGCGCTTTTATGGAATAAAAGTCTAGCTGAATGTATCTAAGCCATAATGACGGCAGTAACACTTCAGCTGGGGACTCGAATATATTTTAAACAGCATGGAAAATGTCAGGTCTCGGCATAGTTGATGTCGAGGGCGAAGCCCGTGCTGGTCTACTCCTGTGCACATCATGGAACGGTTCGCCAGTGTAATCCGACCCGACCGTCACGCATTTCAAACTGCATAGCGATTGGTTGCAGCGTTTCGCGTTCTTTTTCGTTTTCACTCGTATGTGTTCTTAGTTTTGACGTATGCCACGTTTTAACAAAATATCATTTATGAAATATGCTTAATCTGTAATCAAAGAAATGTGCTTGCGTCATTTCCGCTGGAGAGAACGTTTCAGCAGCGTTCCGCGATGTAATGCAGCATTTCATGTTCTAATTTCCGACACACAGCCGGATCTGCTCTTTTCATCTCCATATGTACCAACCGTCATCACGAATGCTTCTCCCGAAGTACTTTCAATGATTGTTCAAAGAAAAGGATTTGCGGCGACATTTTTCCGCGCGGCCAGCTTGCCCAACACATCGGACCGCCGCGTGTGTCGTCCGTCCGCCTCAGCTACAGCCGGCTGACCTGCACGCCCCAGAGCCCGGCAGTCTCTGGTGTGGGCCGTCCCTCGCGCTGAAGGGCTGTGTACGGTGTAGACTGAGCGGCATGGTGTGAGAGGCAACGATCGCGACGCGACACCTACTCTAATCCGACAATTTGACATGGCGCATCCCTCTCTCTAGAGGGGAGATGGAGATGGAGAGGCAGAGGGAGAGGGAGAGGGAGAGGGAGAGGGAGAGGGAGAGGGAGAGGGAGAGGGAGAGGGAGAGGGAGAGGGAGAGGGAGGGAGGGAGGGAGGGAGAAAGGGAGAGAGGGAGAGAGATTCCCATTGGCGGTTTGGTGTGCGGTCCTGTGCCTGAAACACGGGAGTCCCACTACCAGTCGGGGTCATGACCTCTCTCGAATGACGTCCAGCAGTTGAGCGAGGTGCTATACTGGTGGCACCAATGGCAGTGTCTTCAATGCACTATTGCCTCGCCTAGCCCGTGCTTTTTGTTAGCTTCTGATTAGGCCCCGGAATTCTCAAAATATATCATGCGCACGTCCAGGGGGGGGCAGATATCTGCCACCTCCGGTTTTTCCTAATGTGCCGCCAAACTAATCGGGTTAGCAAGGCCAAACCTCGCATAGCTGTTCATTGGTCTTTTCCGCATATTCTCATACATTTGTATCCCTGGGTTATTTCAGGTCAGGTCACCAGGTCAGGCGAAGTGACTCAACTACACCCGGAGTTCCAGGTGACGACTTCCATAATAATTGGGCGATTGATTTCAAACTTATAACCCATCATGATCTCATCAGGGACCATAACATATATATCGTTTTTTTCGTAGCATTGGCCTTAGGTCAGGTCGCGGCTGGCTTCCCCGTTATAGGGCTATGGTAAAATATACAAATGTTTCTTGGTTACACATTTGCTCTCGGAATGACATCACAACGGTTGTGGTTTGCAGTTTGAAGCTATGCTCAATGTTACCGCTGACATTTTTGCTCAGTGACCTCACCAAGGTCATCTGAGGTAACCTGGGATCACTAGCACATTTCTGCGCATTATATCGCACTTCATCGAGCTAGAAGGCTGAAATTACCGTCATTGTGCTTGTATCGCCAATACGTGTTGATTGATACATTACATGCCCTCCCTAGGCTAATTCATGACCTTGACCTGAGGTCATAGTTTCGGTTGACCTGACCTTAAATCACACCGCCTATTGTCGATAGCACATTTCAAGGAATGTCGAACAGCGTTCACCGTTTGTTTCTATCTGTTATAGGTCCTGAGATATGTATCAATATCTGAGCCCCATCTGATCTGGTCTAATTTGACCTATGATGATCTAGCGACCTGAATGTTGGCCTGAGCGAAACAAAAACCGAAAAGCTTTCGATAGAACCCGTCACCAGCTATCCAACACAGTTTCCCGTTTGTCGCTAGCTAGCATAGTCATAGAGATCTTAGGGGGGCAGACATCTGCCCCCCCCCCCCCGGACATGCGAAGTTGGCGCGGACCTCCGGACGTGCGAGTGATATGGAACTAGCGGATATAAAGATAATCATGATTGAATTTCCATTGGCCCATTGAAATCTGCTCATTGAAGCCAACCATTATGTAATAGATTCATTTATCTTAGAATAATGTAACTTCTCGGAGTTAACGAACTAAATCAACATTCTACTATTACATTAAAAATGACTATCTACTTGCCTTCACGTGGTTTTGCTTCAAAATCATACACCGCACCATACGGGAGAATTACGCAATTCCTTGTGGCGTCTATCTAGGGACACAGAAAAGCAATTGATTTTGTTAACTTAATAAAATTACCTAGAAAGCTATAAACCATGCCTTTCCCGGAATCTGCTCTGTCCCGTTTTTCAGATAGATAAAAAATGTGAAAATCAATAATTATGCATTAATTCCACGTCCAGCATATCAAAAGCAACAGCAACGACAAAAATATGGGCATGTTCAGGGTTCAATTTTAAGCTCACACTTCTTAGCTTTTCTGCTTAATAACGACAAACCAATAATTTGATTTCAGCAAAACTGTCTTGTACGTATTAATTATTTCTAATACCAATGATTACCATTCGTTTCGTTTCAAAAGCAAGCGCTGAGGTGCAAGCGATTGTCGACTAAAATATCCTTCATCAGTAATTAGTTCAGAGAAGCAAACTGTCTCTAAATGCTAGCGAATCCTCATTGGCCAGATGTATGCTACATATCATGGTCTAATTACCTGACAATTGAAACAGCAACACAGAAATGTACTTGAAAGATAAAATCATATACATTTGTGTTACATCGATAAACGAAAGCAAGTCCAAGAGCACCATGCTCAATATACCTTCTCAGCTAAAGGCTAAATGCACGCAGTGATCAATATGGTCACTGCACACTGCAGTGATCAAGGACGTTTTTCTCTTCAATAATCTTCAGTTCTTCCGTATTTACAATTATATATTCCGTATTTCACCTGTCTAATTCGGGTTCATAAATTAGAATCATATCTACAGTTAATGCTACTTCGAGGAAGGCAGATACAATTGTGGGAAATCGTGATAGCCTAGGTATCTCTAGCCCCGCATTAAAACACCAAAAGGTCTAAGACTATGATGCGTTTCAAAGCAGCATGCTATAATGGCAACGTGTTCATCAGCTGAAAATAGTATTCCGAGGATTGAACAAATCACAAATCCTGCTCTGAAAGTACACCGAAATTTAAGTCATGCTGTTCTAAGATCAAGTCGTCTTGAAAATCACGAATGTTGTCACTTGATTGCTTCTTCCACAGAATCTGAAGCAATATAACTCACAAAGTTCCTTCTAGCTCTCAGTAATTGACTGATGCTAAATATGAACTTGTAAATGAGGAACCGGAAATTATTTCCTCCCTAACTATGACAAACCCGACTTTACCCACAGCCTACCATTGCCATTTATGTTTTTTTTTACTATTTTTTATTTCTTCTATTTTCTTCCCTACGTTTCCGTCATATCTTGTTTCGAGTCTGCTCTGGTGGCTCGTAGTGTACGTGTGCAGGGTGTCATCGATGTCATGTGTGCTGTGTGCAGGGTTGTGGGTGTGAGCCAGAGGGTGTGTTGTATGGTGTATGTGGGAGTATCTGTATTTCACGTGTGCTGTGTGTGGGTGTGAGCCAGAAGGTGTGTTGTATGGTGTATGTGGGAGTATCTGTATATCACGTGTGCTGTGTGCAGGGTTGTGGGTGTGAGCCAGAGGGTGTGTTGTATGGTGTATGTGGGAGTATCTGTATATCACGTGTGCTGTGTGCAGGGTTGTGGGTGTGAGCCAGAGGGTGTGTTGTATGGTGTATGTGGGGACATGGTATATGTATATCACGTGTGCTGTGTGCAGGGTTGTGGGTGTGAGCCAGAGGGTGTGGTGTATGGTGTATGCGGGGACATGGTATCTGTATATCGCGTGTGCTGTGTGCAGGGTTGTGGGTGTGAGCCAGAAGGTGTGGTGTATGGTGTATGTGTGAGTATCTGTATATCACGCGTGCTGTGTGCAGGATTGTTGGCGTGAGCCATATTTTATGGTGTTCGCGCCAGCCGCTGGTAGGCCAGTGAAATACGTATACTATGCTCACGAGGCTTAGCACACGTTTCGTTAGGATAATATACCTTCGACAGTGCAAAGAAATGAAGTCACATTCAGCAATAGATCTCATTTTAGGCAACACAGCTGAATGTGGAGTCAGTGAACACAAAACACATTTGCTCATGATTAAGTCGGCAAAGCGGTTCTGGCAACGTGAGTATACTCAAGTTCCTGCACACTGCGCCGCCATATTCCTCCTCACTACGCTTACTGGACGGTAAGTTGGCACCATGTTGTCTCAGCGTTTGGCATGACGCATGGGAAAAGTTTGGCATGACATGGTGACCATGATTGAAAAGTTTTTTATGAAAAGTTCCCATGACATTTGGCATGACATGGGAAAAGTCTCAACGTTTGGCATGACGCCGTTTTTCGTTCTTATTTTGCAGCTTCCGTTGTACTTTTTTCATCCAAAGTGAACTCACTTCATACTTTACAATGAATGTGTCCGCCCCAACTGCTGTTTTCATTCTGGGAGGTTTTAGGGTACCTTTGCGCAATGCTCAAATTTACGTGCCGATTTGAGCAGACGTCCTCTACTTATTTTAGCAGAGGACGTCTGCTGAATGCAAATTTCGAAACGGCATCGTATAGTATTATTAGAGGCTGTCGACCCATTTAGGTATTTAGGCAGTGCCTCGCCTGAGTAGAGCTAGGAAGTATATTTTAAATATAATTTTCGTACAAATTGATGCTTTCGTCCACTGGAACATATAAAAATTGGATATAAAAATACTGGAAACAAATATATAAGGGTCACTCCTAATAATGATGATGACAGAATAATGCCCCTGGCCATCTCTCCTGATGATGGCCAGGGGTCATCATGATGAGAGATCCTGATGATGGCCCCTGGCCGAAACGTGTGCTAGCGTTAGTATAATCCCTAACGCTACTTTTGATGTAAACTCAGCACCTCCTGGCATATTGAAGGTCTGACATTTCTTTTCACGCAATGTTCTTCAATCTCCAATTATACGAAACCTAGTAGCATTTTTGGAGCAATGTTGCTCTGGGCTTATGCTTAGGTACCCAAGATATGCGCCTACTATGCTTTCCAAATATAAGAAATTTGAAAATGTGTGAGAATTAGTTTTTACTTGGCCCTACTAAATGACTGAAAACCAACTTTCCGGATTTGCACAATGCTGTCAATTTGGCAAATATATAGAAGCCCTTAGGGCATCTTTCTTTAAAAATAGAATCGTTCGTCCCGTGTCTTGGATGTAATTTGAAATAATTTTAAATTCATATCTTTGGGAAATTAAGCCAATTTTCTGCCAATCATTTCATGTTCTAACTATATCTCAATAAGCAGTCATTTAACCAAGACAAGAACGTAAAAATAAATAAAATTGCATTTAAAACAACCACATAAATCTAGCTTTGACAGTCCAGATGTATGCTATGCCATTCACCTCAACAAAATGCAGGAAGCAGACACATGAATTGTTTTGCGTGGGGCAATACATCTTGGATAATAATGCAATAATACAACAAAGACCTAACCTAACCTATCCTAATCTACTGATGGTAAATCACCGAAGCCTCCTGGTATTATTGAATCGCCTAAACCTATTGATGTTGGATCACCGAATATAATTACATCACTTTAGGAATTCGTATCATTTGCAATACCATGGCGAAGTAACATGATTTTAAATAATGCAAATCTTGCTTATATGGGACTTCCCAAAGAAATGGCACACAAAAAAAGTTGCTGAGTAAGCTTCAACAAGTCCAGTCCATGCATTATTGCTTATGATTTGCTCTCAGGGGCTCCCATATCAATCCACAAAAAAGTTTTTGTTTTGGCAGGAAAAGCTGACAGGATTATCCTTAAACACCTCTTTCTGGCTTGCTATCCTTGTTTAGAGTGGACAGAAGTCATGCCTAAATTAGGAATAATGTTGGCAGTATATGCCGTATATTTTGTTTGTATGAGGAAGTAGCCATGCAAAGACCCATTTGATATAAAACTACCTGGCTTCATGTTTATGAAAGTACATGCGCAACCTAGCATGACAATATGAATTGTTACTTTTTTCTTTAAACAACTGTGATATAAAACTTTATTTTCGCCAACATTATTCCTCGATTTGCCCCTGTATCTATGGGATCCATGCTCCTATTCAATTGTACATACATGCACACATATATATATATATATATATATATACACCTATATGCATGTATATACATATCGATCTGTTATCCATAGCAGCCCAACATGCATAGGCCATCATTAACCCGTCCCGTCTCGGGGCGGGGGGGGGGGTGTTCAACCGCCCCCTCAGGTTTTTCGCGTATAGCGGACGAACGGCGCGCGGAAGCGCGCCCAAATTTGCCATACCTTTTCCCACATTAATTTGGCATGCTGATTCAAAATGTTTAGGTCAGGTCATCTAGGTTCAACGAGTTAGTCAAGGTGAAGTGAGGTCACCTCCAAAAAAGTTCAACCAGTCGTCACGCTTTAACGGATACAGATATTTTAATGAAACTTTCAACATTTGCTTATCTTTACGGATGCAAAAAACGTACGAGTTGAATTTTGAATCTTTTTCGTTTTTGACTAAACATAAATTTTGCATACTCCTTTTTGTTTTTTAAAAAAAGTTTTTTTCTTAAAAAATTTTTTTTTTTTAGGGGAAGGGGGTTTTCCACCTCGTTTTTCCGGCTTTTCCTCACATTGGAAAAGGAAAATTAAAGAAAACTTGAAAACTCAAGATTCTGAAATTTCACAAATAAATTTTTTTAAATATTGTTTTGGGGGCGAAAACAAAATTATAGCCCTGGTCGATTTGGCTGTCATTTTCCCATTCCAAATAAATTTTTTTTTTTCAAATATCCTCCAAAATGAAATCCCCAGAGTAAAAAACATAATGTAAGTCGTGAAAAGTCGTGAAAATCTAACCCCCTGGTGACGCCACATTTGGGGTAATGTTTTTTGGGGGTGGACCCGGACCCTACTCGTCGAGCGCTTTCCAATGACACTTCTTTCGTTTTCGTGCGATGCTTAGTTTGGATTTTAGAGGGGGAGTGTTCAACCGCCTCCACCACGAGACGGGGTGGAAGGATTTGACAGGAAAGACGGCGCGGGTTAAGCAAAGCCATCTCACTGATAATTCCTTCAAGCTCCGTATTCTTATCTATTATTGGAGGAAAAATGTTATCAAGAAAGGATCAGGGAGGCCAGCGGTACTTTGGGAAGCCCAGGCAGTGGCGGATGCAGTGAATCTGGAAGCATATGCTCCTCATGTAAGGATGCGCCTCTCCGGTCGGGAAGAGCTCCCTTCCGGGAAGGCAGGAGTGCGTGTTTACTTTAAAATTTTCAGCCAGAGGCCCCAACCCCCTGAGAAAAGCAGCTACATAATTTTATGAACTAATGTATGGTGGTGAAAATCCAAAGGCATTTTTGTATGGGGACAGTGAATGGTGCGGTCGCGATTTTCTGTCTCACCTCACTTGAGCGTCCCGAACCGCCTCAGAACATTATCGTGGATCATGGAAATTGAAGGCGGTGTAGGTTCGTGAAATAGGAGATGGGGTAAGTTCTGGCAATAGCAGGTGGGGAAGCTTCGGGCAATGAAGCTGCGATGTGTTCAGTCCAGTTCCGTTTTTTCACTCGTGTGCTTGGCACTGAGAACGCTATCAGATTATTCGCCGGGCTGGCGTTTTCTCTTCCCATAACAACTGTATGTCACGAAGATGGACCTCCTCGGGTAACGACGCTGGTAGACCTTACAGAGCGAGACTTCCAGCTATTTATGGAAGCTCCGGACCGTCATCGTCAGTCGAGCCAGCATCGCATGGCCTACGTGATGGACACCAAAACACATCCTATTGGAAGGTCAGCATGCGCTATGCCTACTCGACCGAGCACATCGCATCTGTGCGATGTGCTCACCTTGCCCAAGCCCACCACATACCTTGCCAGATTTCGTCCACCAGTGGTGTACACTAAGGCGGTTGAGGTAGGTGCACTTAAGGTTCTTTATCGCCAAATGAGGAAGGCGTTTTCCCATCTGCTGGTCGTCACTATGCAACCAACAGGTGGCGCTGGCACATGCTGCAAACTTCTGGTTGCCAGCACAAGTAGTTAGCCCGTTAGAGTCGAAGTTGTAGGAAGTGTCAGAGCCATGTCCTGACACTTCCTCGCCTGGAACACTCGCCTGTGCATCACGGGCGAGTGTTCCAGCGAGCGTTACTACTGAGCCACCGGGCAAAGAAGAGTTTTGCGTTCGCTCCGAGAGCATGCGCTTTGGAGTGAGGTCCAAGCATGAACAAATCCGGCACCGGGCACCGACTTAATTCATCTAAGTGGCTCGGTGCGACCCGATTGCCACGGTTCTGAAACATTAACCCTCGCCGGCACTGCAGGCAAATCCACAATCGTCCGGCTGGGAGGAGGACTCGAAAACCCGCTTCTAACCTCCGATCTGGGTAGGTTAGTATAAGATACAAAACATTACTTGAAACCCTGCTAATGTAGAGCCCGAAGTATTCCTTATAGTTGAATATAGCTTTATACTTTATAGGCCAGATTACGACAATACGCGATCCTGGACTCTGAAAATGGTTGAAAAGGCCTAGTTCATTTTCTTTGGACGTTGTGTTTCGACAATTAACATAGATTAATGTATTTATGTTGAACGTAGTTAAAAATGATCAGCGTGGAATAGGTCAAGGAGGAACAGAATCAGTCTCGAAAATTAGCCTCACAGCTGTGCATCCCAGACACACAAAGAAGTGCCATTGGGTAGCCAATATAGCAGAGAGCTCATGTCACATCTTATGTCGTAATTTTCGGCCATGTCGAGGTCCCTAAAATTTATAACAGTTCGACTCAATGACATGACCTTTTCTTTGAGGAATTGCCCCGACAATGTGAATATATATGGGATTCTATCAACAAAATCATTCAAGCAAAACGCTTGCGGCTGATTTGTATTCGAAAATCCTAAGGCCACGCCTATTCAAGTCAGATCAGAGTTGGTCATATATGTTTGAATCGGACGAGTTCCGTTTATCTCAAGTCATCTGTTGGCCATCTAATATCATGTCACACGAATTAGATGGGGCTCAAACCGAATTCAGGTATTAATTTGAAACAGAAAGCTTATTGCATGCTCTTTGTCATCTTCGGCGTCCCGAATTACCCTCCAATTCAACTTCCCACACTAAGCACGGTAAATTTACGAAAAATGGCATGACCTCAGGTTACAATCCTTGACTTCACCTCATATTTCAATATGGAAGATTGTTCGTTTGGTTGAAAAGCCAGAGTATGGCTTTGGCGCTTTTGCATTACAAATTCCCTAAATGACGACGCCTCGCACACCTCAGAACATCACTCACCTTAACCAGCCCAGGTCAATCGCCTTTCACAACCTGGACCTGACATTTTAACAAGATATGCAACACAGATGTAGAGAAGGCTATTTAAAATTTCCTGTATCGGGTGTCTACTCATTCGGCTGCTATTTCTTTTTTTTGGTGGTGGTGGGGGTCTCGAGAGCCCACTACCCGGCCAGAGTTAGTAACGTTTTGCTACAACATACCAAAATCGAAAGCCTTTAATGATGGTTAAATCTCGTTTTAATTCCAGACATAATTAGTTTTCACGGCAGTATCTGGCTCGCATAATATGTGCAAGCATGCGCATTCTTGCTTTCTTCAAAGGTACGGTATGCTCGTGGAAATAAGCAGGAGCCGTCACGATGGCCACTAGCTCTGTGCCAGGCGGTCTGCCGGCGGACACTTGGCCATGCTGTCATGCACGCATTCCCCGAGGTCGGACCACCGCGTGACTATTATCATCCAGATGAACGGTGTCACTCACATGACAGTTGCACGCGATATCAGCTGAGTGGGCTAGTTGTGACACAGAAAGAGCCGCGACACTGCGTGGAACGCAAGCTAATGTGATGAGTTACAATGGTGCATTGCGCTCGCGATACGCACACCATATGAGGCAGATGAGCTCGGAAATAGTGCGGTGAATTCCGACCGAAGCGAATTGTTTTTCTTTTATCAACACTCAACCCGTAAAATCAAACATACAGTGTCTGTAGGCTAATGATGTAGGCTATGGCCGCCAAATACCAAGCACGCACTCTACATTCCAGTCCATTTTACCGATTTAGGGCCACGGCTCTCCTCAATTCTGCACATTCTGCATTTCCTCGAGATTTTGGCGCAATACGGTGCATCAAGGCCGTCCCTAAAATATTTATAAAATATGATATTCGAATATATTCAACATGCATGTTGTTAGCAAAGCATTCAACGTATGGCCACACATAGGTGACACCTTCAGGAATTGCATTGGACACAGCAATATCGCACAGAAGACATGCAGCCAGCGCTAGGCCGTGTTTGCTGTACTTCTTATCATTCCTGAAGGTGCAACCTACTTGTGACGAAATGCTTATTTATTAGATTACAGATTCAATGCTTACCAGAAGTTCTCGATTTCATCTTAATCTGATGTTGTTGGTGAGTTCATGTGCTTGCAAATTACACGTGCCGAGTCTGACTAGAGATGCCGGTTTGCCGGCACGAATGCCCACTATACATATCAGCAGTGGAGACTTGTCATGCTGGCTACACAGCCTAATCCAGCGGCGCGAGAACCTAATAATACCACTCGCAGTAAAATGTAGGCCAAGAATATGCTAACGCCGGGCATTAACCGGCTTTGGCGGCAGCTCTTTACGTTGATAAAATTCCATTGAATAGATAAGACTGACGAAAACGCCGGTTCCGGGCTTGTGTCACCAGCTTCCTCAGGTTCACTGTGAAGTATAGGCTCGCTTATGTGATCGTGGCCGTTGAGGCGAAGGGACAGTCGCCGGGTGTTTCGCGAATGAAAACACGTATGACATTTGTAACGCTCCGTAATGTCCGAGCATTGCTAACGTCAGCCATATATCGGAGTCAAATGTAGAATGCAATAAATCCCACCACAGCCGTTGCCCGAGTTCACAAACGCTTCCTTTCGCAGCTAACCAGAAACCATGCAACCCCGTCTGACAAATCTGATATGCACTGCCCTTGCACCTTTTTGAAAATACATTAATGCTCAGAAAGACAGATATATCGCTCAGTTCCCTATAACATTACTACATGCAGTTTTATGGTGAAACACACATCGATCATTAAATTTCAATTGGGCGAAATATGTGTGTGATGCGACATGTTTGGGTGGCCGAGAAAAACGCTTGCCGCTACTACATGATCTCCAGTTGGTACAGAGGAGGGGTGACATCTAGATAGGGTGTTCTGTAAAGGTAGAAGAGGCAGGAAGTGCATCACCAGGCCTGGTGCCACGGTCAAATACCTGGCGCCAGTGGTGGTACAGGCCATCAGTGAGCACCAGTTTAGTGCAATTGTAGTCCAGGTGCCAGGGGTGAATAACATAAGTCCTGCTAGGAGTGAGGAGCTACTGCAGGGCTAGAGCCCTTCTGGCCACCCTGAAGCAAATGAATAGCAGAGTCGTTGTGACTGCTATTTTGCCTAGGGCTGGAGTCTTCCCTAGGTGGAGTTCTAGGACACAGGCAACCAGTGCCAGGGTAGGTAAGCTCTACCATGAGTTAGATTTGACCTTTGTTGACGAGTGGTGCAGGTTTTATGGCTCATGTGACCTCTATCAGAGGAATGGCCTGCACTTCTCCGAGAATGGGGTGCATGTGTTAAGCGAAGTATATAAGCATGTCCTTCGGGGAAACTAGGCAATGCCGTGGGGAGGGATGAAGTGGCATTTCCATCTCAAAGATATGCCAATAGTGACAGCCTAGGCAATAGAACCTCACAGCCAGCAAATAGGGATATCAGTAGTTCAAGGGGGCAGAGTGGTAGCTCATCCAGAGATGAAGGAGCTACTCAACATGAAAAAGCCAAAGCTGGTCATGGAACATATGTTAACTGTAGGATGCTTAACACTCAGAGTATTCGATCAAAATTTGATGAGTTGAAGTGTTATGTTGCTGAGGAGGAGCCATATTTTGTTTGCATTACTGAGGCATGGGTCAGTGTGGGGTATTTTGGGGATAACATTCATGAATATGAGATCAAGGGATACAATATGTTTTCGTGCAATAGGTGTCCAGCAGTGAAAGGGGGTGATGTAATGCTCTTTGTGAATAGCTTATTTAGTTCTCAAAAAGTAGCATACGGGGTAAAAAGGAAGCTTCATATATTGTAGATCTAAAGTCGTATCAAAAAGCTAGAGACACTGTGAATCAGACAACCAGAGCAGCGAAGCGAGCAAAAGAATTGGATCTGGCTAGGAACTGAATGGGGACAACGAAAAGTTCTTTAGTTTTTACAAGCTGAGTAAAGTTTCTAGCACAACTGGTCCACTGGAAGGAAATGGGACTATATTGAGTGAGGATGGCGAGATGGTTGAGGAGCTGATCAAATAGCTTAAATCAGGGTTTGCATTGGAAGATGTGGCCAACCTGGCAACGTACACCACAATTCAGTGCCATATAGGCGATGCATGGCCGATGCAGTCGATGCGCCCCTAAACTCCAACAACAATAACAGTTCAGTGACATGTTATCAGATAAATGATGTTGATTTCATTGATAGTGATGTTATTTTAAATCATATCAGGAAAATAAAGCCAACCAAGGCAGCAGGACCTGATGAGATTTGTGCTAGGGTATTGCGTGAAGCTGAAAAGGCACTGGAAGTTTCACTTAGTATAATATTTTGGAGATCAGTTTCACAAAATGCAATCCCGACAGATTGAAATAAGGTAAATACAGTTCATATTTTCACGAAAGGAGAATGAGCGGAAGTTGTCAGAGGTGCACAAACCTGCCAACTCGCCTACCAGCGTAGGTGAAATGTATTGGCTGAAACTGCGCCGTTGTTGTGACAGGTAATCAATATTCGAAGATGGACAAGTATTCACCACATAAGGAAAATACATCACTTCAGGAAAGACATTTGAACCCGTTCCGTCTCGGGGGGGGGGGGTCTTCAATCGCCCCCTCAGGTTTTTCCCGGATAGTGGACGAACTGCGCGGGGCAGCGCGTCCAAAGTTGGCATACCGTTTCCCACATCGATTTGGCATGCTGTTTCAAAATTTTGAAGTCAGGTCATCTATGTTCTACGAGTTAGTCAAGGTCAAGTGAGGTCACCTCCAAAAAGTTCAACAAGTCGTCACGCTTTAAAGGATACAGATGTTTTAATGCCACTTTCAGCGCTTGCTTAACTTTAGGGATGCAACAAAGCGTACGAGTGGAATTTTTATCTTTTTGTTGTTTTTGAATACATATATATTTTGCGTATTTGTCAAATTGCAGTTCAAATAGTGGATTCTGGATAAAGTAAGCATTTTTTATTAGGACATGTTGACTTCCAACAACGTCTCTCGGTCTGCCCTACCTATTGGAAGAGGTAAATAAAAGAAAATTTGGAAACTCAAAATTTTGAAATTTCAGAAAATGATTTTTTTCCTGGGGGGGGAATTAAAGCCCTGGTCGATTTCGCTGTCCTTTTCTCATTACAAATATTTTCTTTTCATATATCCCCAAAATGAACTCCGCAGAGTCAAAAACATAATGCATGTCGTGAAACGTCGTGAAAATTTAGCCCCTCTGGTGATGTCACTTTTGTGAGGAAATTGCTTGGGGGGGTGGATCCGGACTCTACTCGTCAAGCGCATTCCGATGACACCTCTTTCGTATTCGTGCGACGCTTAGTTTGGGTTTTAGAGGGGGGTTACTAACCGCCCCTCCCCCGAGATGGGATGGAGGATCTGACCGAAAAGACGGCGCAGGTTACAGTAAAAATGTTTCATACACAGTTTATTTTCGTTTTTTTAGTTTATTTCACAAACAATTCGCTTATATTTCGGTAAGTTATCACTGCAATTTCGGAACAGGAGAGTTAGCAACGCTAACTCGTTTGGGACAGATCCTGGTGCACAATATCAGCTGTACGCAGCGAGCTCCATTAGGCTGAACCATGGCGCAGCAGGCTGTCACATATGCGCCATGACAGTTGATAGAGCTCGATTGTGGCGCAGTTCCCAAATGTTTGCATGGGAAACGACATTCGAGAGGCACCTCACATACATAGGCCAAAGGCACGGTCTAAAAAACAGACACCATCTCACATACACCGTTCGACAAACACCATCTCGCAGACATGGCCGATCTCGGGAACCGCTGGACCGATCTTCATGAAACATACACCAAACGATCGATCGTGTGCCAGATGCGTGCGACTTACACTTTCGTGCCGTTGGGTAAAGTCAAAGGTCACTAAATCGCCGAAAAATCAAAATGTTGGGCTCACAGACATGGCCGATCTCAGCAACTTTCGGCTCGATCTTAATGAACCCTGCACCAAACGATCGACCGTGCACCAGAGGAGTGCAGTTTGGGCTTTCGTGACTTTGGGTCAGGTCTAAGGTTACCAAATCACCGAAAAACAAAATTTTGGGCTTACAGACATGGCCGATATCGGCAACTGCTGAGTCGATCTGAATGAAACCTTCACCAAACGATCGGCCGTGTGCCATGCTCAGACAGTCAAAGGTCATGACTGTCTGAGCCGAGCTTCCAGCCAATCAAATGCTGGAAACGCACGCTCAGCAACTGAATCGGGGGCGATTACGTAATTGCGCCAGTTGTGTCACGGGGTGGGGGTAATTCCCTTTATAGGCTTAGCCCAGATGACCCCATGCTCCTAGTAAGCCTTAAGTCTTGATGTCTTTATTTCACAACTTTACATTCGGTAGATACTTCTTTCGAATGTTTCCATTCCAATCGCAAGAGGCAAGTCATTGCGTTTGGTTCCAAACATTCGGCAACACGCAAAATGACAGGCTTGGTGAACACTTTTTTGCAAAACCATTTTGGGGACCTGTGCTATTGGAGTAGATTATGTAAAATCCGAAAGTTTCGAAATGTGACAAATTTATGGGTTTCAATACTTGTAGGTGATATTCTTGACGTTTTGTGCACCTCTGAGAGTTGTGGCTTTCTTACAGACAGCAGAGTGATGCTAAATGGTACAAAGTCATCATTGCAAAATGCTCTTAGTGGAGTCCCCAAAGGGTCAGTACTGGGGCCACTATTGCTCAATATATTTGTAAATAACACTGAAGGCGGCTAAGCAGTAAGGTTTTTGAAAGTTGCGGATGATTTGAAGGTCTTTAAGGCAATAACAGGACACAATAAGCATATCTTGCTGGAGAAAGGCTTAGAAGAACTTGTGAAATGTTCCAAAAAATTGCAAATTAAATTTAACTTTAATAAGTACAAAATCATGCATGTAGGTAGGCAGCATATGGAGGCTTTATAATTGATGGGTGGCCAAGTACTAACTGTAACTCAGCAGGAGAAGGTCTTAGGTGTTGTTCTGAAACAAAATTGGGGGCATCAGAACAGACCAAAGAAGCCACAAAGAAGGCACTAAGAACGTTTTGGGCAAGAAATAGAAATGTACCATACACAAGTCAGGAAGTCATCAGGAAGCTTTACTGCGCATATGTCAGGCGACATTTGGAATACTGTGTCCAAGCTTATGTCTTATGCTACTGCGTCCCTAGTTATGAAAAAGATTGTTGGTTTTTAGAGAGAGTACAAAAGAGAGCTACACAAATGGTTAATGCTATAAGTAACTTGACATATAAGTAAAGATTGAAGAAATTTAATATGTTTCAACTTAGATATGAAAGGCTAAGAGAAGATCTCATTGAGGCGATTAACTTTGTTCATTGTCAGGAACATGGATATCTGAGGGAAATGTTTTAATTGAACAGGAATTATGCAATTAGAGGTCATCAATTCAAAAAGTTAATCACAGCAGACAAGGTTAAGACACTCTTTCTTCACCAACAGGGTAGCAAAACACTGGAGCCAGCTGCCATAAACCATTGTCAGTAGCAACACACTGAACATCTTTGAAAACAACATGGACAATTATTATAAGAGTAGAGGGTTTGCTTTTCAGTACTTTAGGGAAGGCTGATCGACGGATTTGGTGGACAACTGGTTCAGTATCGGGAGTGCAACCAAGAAGGGCCCTTATGGCTCATAGTTGCACCGATCTTTTATGTTTTTGTGTCTTTATGCGGGACAAAGGCAACAAAACCGGCACAACCTCGTCTTCGCGGCTATGTTCTAACAGGAAAGCTCCTATGTTTTCCGAAGAAGTGAGCCTTGGGATGGACGCTAATTTCCATGCAATTTTTGTTCAGATAACTCGAGTAATATAGAATACAGCGCACTCATACCATGAACATCCTCCCATCATCGATTAACTTCCTTTTGTCAACAAAGCGCATTAAACATGACTGGAGATCCCGAATGTGTGGGGGCGTCTTGACCCATTGGTTTAATATCCTGTTAATGTTGAGATGCAATTTTGCCTATTCAATCTGCAAATATGTCTTGAAAGTACAAATGTGTACCTCCCCGGCTTCGTGAGAGATCTCCAACTGTGGCATGAAAGGCTGCATAAGACCAATAGTTTAGTTAGGATTAAGATCAATGTCGAGGTAATAAAGGAGAACATTTTGTTCGTTGCCCCTAGTTGTAAGGTCAGAAAAGCCATGCTTCCGCTACGTCGCTATTTGTAAGTTTGTCAAGGAGACCATGTATTCCGTTTCGACACTCTGATTTAATAATATATCGCTCTGCAACGGTTGGATTCACCAGATTGGTGTTCATGGAGGACAGATCCTCTCATGCTTGTTAAAATTCAACATTGTGCCTACCATATGATTGCAACGGAACATTATGCATTGTAGCTAGATGGTAGGACTGAACCTAAAAACCTTCATATTCCCATGAACCATCTTGCCCTGGAAAAGCCCATGATTACAAGCAAAGGCAGTAAACGTGAACCACTAAGGTGCGCAAAGGACATATTGCACTGATACAAAAGAGACAGTAATTCCAGATAAGCATCAAGCGGTGAAGAACAAGAACGGCGAACCTAATCCACATTCTGCTTCATGCATCAGAACGCATGAAAAATGGAAGCTTGTTGTGCATGATCGAAGTTAGTGTAAATGCCATGGAAACTAGCCAACCAAAACTAGGATGAATAGCAGTATAAATTGAACGCAAAGAATACCCAACAGTAAGGATATAAGAAGATAAAAAGGACGTTAATACAGGAGTTCATATTCAATTGGTGTGGATGCAGTGGAGATGAAATCCTGTTCTAAAAATACTTGCTCGAGAATTAGTACACATATAGGAAGTGAAATATAACCAGGAGTAAGATTTTAGCACGACAGTCAGTCTGAAGAATGAAACCAATATCGATTAAACCTGGAGATATACTTCTAGAATTGTCAGCCTAAGCCTTGATCATACTGCTTGGACTAGCAAT